>JARQOC010000002.1:23293697-23572319 GCA_033576535.1 Allobates femoralis
AGAGACGGAGGTGGCGGCATAGAAAGAGGGAGAGAGATGGATGTGGTGGCACAGGGAGAGGGAGAGAGGGGAGAGATGAAAGTGATGGCACAGAGAAAGAGGAAGAGACGAAAGGTGCGGCACAGAGAAAGGGGAAGAGATGAAAGGGGTGGCACAGAGAGAGGGAGAGACGGAAGTGGTGGCACAAGGAGAGGGAGAGAAGGGAGAGACGAAAGGGGAGGCACAGAGAGAGGGAGAGAAACGGCAGGGGCGGCACAGAGAGAGGAGGGGAGACTGCAGGGGCGGCATAGAAAGGGGGAGAGATGGAAGGAGCGGCGCAGAGAGAGGAAGAGAGACGGAAGTGCTGGCGCAGGGAGAGAGGGGAGAGATGAAAGTGATGGCACAGAGAAAGAGGAAGAGACGAAAGGTGCGGCACAGAGAAAGGGGAAGAGATGAAAGGGGTGGCACAGAGAGAGGGAGAGACGGAAGTGGTGGCACAAGGAGAGGGAGAGAAACGGCAGGGGCGGCACAGAGAGAGGAGGGGAGACTGCAGGGGCGGCATAGAAAGGGGGAGAGATGGAAGGAGCGGCGCAGAGAGAGGAAGAGAGACGGAAGTGCTGGCGCAGGGAGAGAGGGGAGAGATAAATTGGGCGGCACAGAGAGAGGGAGAGAGGGAAAAGATGAAAGGGGCGGCACAGAGAGAGGAGGAGAGACGAAAGGGGCGGCACAGAGAGAGGAGGAGAGACGGAAGGGCGGCACAGAAGAGAGAGGAGGGGCGGACGGAAGGGGGAGACAACGGACGAGGAGGAGAGACGGAAGGGGCGGCACAGAGAGAGGAGGAGAGACGGAAGGGGCGGCACAGAGAGAGGAGGAGACGGAAGGGCGGCACAGAGAGAGGAGGAGAGACGGAAGGGGCGGCACAGAGAGAGGAGGAGAGACGGAAGGGGCGGCAAGAGAGAGGAGGAGAGACGGAAGGGGCGGCACAGAGAGAGGAGGAGAGACGGAAGGGGCGGCACAAGAGAGAGGAGAGACGGAAGGGGCGGCACAGAGAGAGGAGGAGAGACGGAAGGGCGCACAGAGAGAGAGAGGACGGAAGGGGCGGCACAGAGAGAGGAGGAGAGACGGAAGGGGCGGCACAAGAGAGAGGAGGAGAGACGGAAGGGGCGGCACAGAGAGAGGAGGAGAGACGGAAGGGCGGCACAGAGAGAGGAGGAGAGACGGAAGGGGCGGCACAGAGAGAGGAGGAGAGACGGAAGGGGCGGCACAGAGAGAGGAGGAGAGACGGAAGGGGCGGCACAGAGAGAGGAGGAGAGACGGAAGGGGCGGCACAGAGAGAGGAGGAGAGACGGAAGGGGCGGCACAGAGAGAGGAGGAGAGACGAGAAGGGGGGCACAGAGAGAGGAGGAGAGACGGAAGGGGCGGCACAGAGAGAGGAGGAGAGACGGAAGGGGCGGCACAGAGAGAGGAGGAGGAGAGACGGAAGGGGCGGCACAGAGAGAGGAGGAGAGACGGAAGGGGCGGCACAGAGAGAGGAGGAGAGACGGAAGGGGCGGCACAGAGAGAGGAGGAGAGACGGAAGGGCGGCACAGAGAGAGGAGGAGAGACGGAAGGGGCGGCACAGAGAGGAGGAGAGAGAAGACGGGAAGAGGGCGGCACAGAGAGAGGAGGAGAGACGGAAGGGGCGGCACAGAGAGAGGAGGAGAGACGGAAGGGGCGGCACAGAGAGAGGAGGAGAGACGGAAGGGGCGGCACAGAGAGAGGAGGAGAGACGGAAGGGGCGGCACAGAGAGAGGAGGAGAGACGGAAGGGGCGGCACAGAGAGAGGAGGAGAGACGGAAGGGCGGCACAGAGAGAGGAGGAGAGACGGAAGGGGCGGCACAGAGAGAGGAGGAGAGACGGAAGGGGCGGCACAAAAGAGAGGAGAGGAGAGACGGAAGGGGCGCACAGAGAGAGGAGGAGAGACGAAGGGGCGGCACAGAGAGGAGGAGAACGGAAGGGGCGGCACAGAGAGAGGAGGAGAGACGGAAGGGGCGGCACAGAGAGAGGAGGAGAGACGGAAGGGGCGGCACAGAGAGAGGGAGGAGAGAAGGAAGGGGCGGCACAGAGAGAGGAGGAGAGACGGAAGGGGCGGCACAGAGAGAGGAGGAGAGACGGAAGGGGCGGCACAGAGAGAGGAGGAGAGACGGAAGGGGCGGCACAGAGAGAGGAGGAGAGACGGAAGGGGCGGCACAGAGAGAGGAGGAGAGACGGAAGGGGCGGCACAGAGAGAGGAGGAGAGACGGAAGGGGCGGCACAGAGAGAGGAGGAGAGACGGAAGGGGCGGCACAGAGAGAGGAGGAGAGACGGAAGGGGCGGCACAGAGAGAGGAGGAGAGACGGAAGGGGCGGCACAGAGAGAGGAGGAGAGACGGAAGGGGCGGCACAGAGAGAGGAGGAGAGACGGAAGGGGCGGCACAGAGAGAGGAGGAGAGACGGAAGGGGCGGCACAGAGAGAGGAGGAGAGACGGAAGGGGCGGCACAGAGAGAGGAGGAGAGACGGAAGGGGCGGCACAGAGAGAGGAGGAGAGACGGAAGGGGCGGCACAGAGAGAGGAGGAGAGACGGAAGGGGCGGCACAGAGAGAGGAGGAGAGACGGAAGGGGCGGCACAGAGAGAGGGAGGAGAGACGGAAGGGGCGGCACAGAGAGAGGAGGAGAGACGGAAGGGGCGGCACAGAGAGAGGAGGAGAGACGGAAGGGGCGGCACAGAGAGAGGAGGAGAGACGGAAGGGGCGGCACAGAGAGAGGAGGAGAGACGGAAGGGGCGGCACAGAGAGAGGAGAGAGAGGAAGGGCGCCAGAGGGGAGGAGGACAAGGGCGGCACAGAGAGAGGAGGAGAGACGGAAGGGGCGGCACAGAGAGAGGAGGAGAGACGGAAGGGGCGCGGCACAGAGAGAGGAGGAGAGACGGAAGGGGCGGCACAGAGAGAGGAGGAGAGACGGAAGGGGCGGCACAGAGAGAGGAGGAGAGACGGAAGGGGCGGCCCACAGAGAGAGGGGGAGAAGACGAAGGGGGCACGGAGGAGAAGAGGGAAGGGCGGCACAGAGAGAGGAGGAGAGACGGAAGGGGCGGCACAGAGAGAGGAGGAGAGACGGAAGGGGCGGCACAGAGAGAGGAGGAGGAGAGACGGAAGGGGCGGCACAGAGAGAGGAGGAGAGACGGAAGGGGCGGCACAGAGAGAGGAGGAGAGACGGAAGGGGCGGCACAGAGAGAGGAGGAGAGACGGAAGGGGCGGCACAGAGAGAGAAGAGGAAGGGCGGCACGAGAGAGGAGAGACGGAAGGGGCGGCACAGAGAGAGGAGGAGAGACGGAAGGGGCGGCACAGAGAGAGGAGGAGAGACGGAAGGGGCGGCACAGAGAGAGGAGGAGAGACGGAAGGGGCGGCACAGAGAGAGGAGGAGAGACGGAAGGGGCGGCACAGAGAGAGGAGGAGAGACGGAAGGGGCGGCACAGAGAGAGGAGGAGAGACGGAAGGGGCGGCACAGAGAGAGGAGGACAGACAGAAGGGACGCCAAAGAGCGAGGAGGAGAGATGGAAGGGGCTGCACAAAGGGGATGAGAGACGGAAGGGGCTGCAGAGAGGAGGAGAGACGAAAGGGGCGGCACAGAGTGAGGAGGACAGACGAAAGGGGCGGCACAGAGAGAGGAGGACAGACGAAAGGGGCGGCACAGAGAGAGGAGGACAGACGAAAGGGGCGGCACAGAGAGAGATGCAATGGTGGCACAGTTACAAGGGAGAGAAGGAAGGGGCGGCATAGAGAGAATGAAAGAGATAGAAGGGGCAGCAGAAACTAAGGGGACACCGAAGAAGCAACAAAGAGTGCGGAAAAACGGCACAGAGAGAGGGAGAGATGGAAGGGGAGAGATGGTTGGCACAGAGAGAGTGGGAGAGAATGAACAGACAGCACAGAGAAAGGTGGAGAGACAGAAGGGGGAAGAGAGATGGGGTGACAGAGAGAGAGGGGAGACAGAAGAGGAGGCCATGAGTGGAGGAGACCTCAGTAGCGTGGCTCGTCACTGGGGGGCAGTATATATTTATGTATATTATATGGTGTATGTAGGGCAGGTGTCTAAGGTGCCGGTAGTAGTAGTGATGTTACTCCCCCCTCTTGTATTGTGTGCTCGGCTTTGTTCCCATCCCTGGAGGGGGTAGATCTGGATTTACCAGTCTGACTGTGAGCACCACGCCCGCCTCAGTCAGCACACGCTCCCCGCTGTGTGATGGTGGAGGTCTCACCTGGACGCTGGACTCGGATCTCCAGCAGGTTGGACGCTTTCTCTGCCAGGCGGCTCCAGCTGCCATTGTTTTCTCTCCTCCACAACTCGGCCACGCACTGGTACTTGCCGGCCTCGGACTCGCTGGCCCGGCTCACGCTCAGACGCACGTTGTGGCTGGTGTCCGCTTTCTCCACGATGCTGCGACCTCTGAAGTTTCCAGCCCGCTCTCCCCACTGCACCCCACCGGATCGGCTGAATGTCACCAGGTCATGGGTGTCTCCTCCACTAGCCGGCTGGAAGCGCCAGGTCACCGAGATGCCCACCCAGGTCGGATAGTGAGGCTTCAGGATACACTGAAGGTCAAAGGAGTCAAAGTAGCTGACGCCTGGGGTGCGGGAAATGGCCATGACTGAAAAACCAGTCTCTGGAGGAAGAGGAAGGAGAAAGTCAGGAAAATGCTGAATGTGCTAAAATACTCTGTGCTGCAGTGGTCACATGCAGCTTCTATTATGTAATGCTCAGTCGTGGTTGTGGTGCTAGTGCTCCATTCACAGCCGGATCGGCGCTCCTCTCACTCATCACACTAGGTGAATGGACCAGAGGCAGCTAGGACTCACCCAATGCGTTGACATCCACGCTGGTCTTCGCGGACCTCTCGCCAAGCCGCTGCCAGTCTCCATCATAACTCGGCAGCCATTCCGTCACACGGCACTCGTACGAGCCGGCGTCCTGGCGCTGGCTGCTCTCCAGTTCTAAGGTGAAGGTATCAGAGCCGGACCTCACCATGCGCAGTCCTCCGGTGCTGGCCCGTTCTCTGTACGCCTGGCTGGCCCAGGTCACGCCGTCCCGATCCTGCTGGATCACCTCCCTCTGGTGGCCCTGTGAATCCTGGAGGTGCCAAGAGGCAGAGATGCGGCTCTGCGGTCCAAAGAGCGAGGCCACCAGGCAGGTGAGGAAGATGCCAGAGCCCTCCAGGACCGAGCTGGAATTGGCCACCACAGTCACAGTCACTGAAGTCTCTGCAAAAGAAGGGAGCCGTCAGGAAGGAAGCACCAACCCAGATATAGAGAGCGGGCCCCAAACCGCACCCACACAGGAGAGTGGTCCCAAACTGCACGCACACAGGATAGCGAGAACCAAACCGAACCCACACAGAAGAGCGGGCCCCAAACTGCACGCTCACAGGAAAGTGGGCCCCAAACCGAACCCACACAGAAGATCGGGCCCCAAACCGAACCCACACAGGAGAGCGGGCCCCAAACCGAACCCACACAGGAGAGCGGGCCCCAAACCGAACCCACACAGGAGAGCGGGCCCCAAACCAAACTCACACAGGAGAGGAGAACGAGACTCACAACATACCCACACAGGATAGCGGGAACCAAACCGCACCCACACAGGAGAGGAGAACAAGACTCAACATACCCACACAGGATAGCGGGAACCAAACCGAACCCACACAGGAAAGCGGACCCCAAACCGCACGCACACAGGAAAGCGGGCCCCAAACCAAACCCACACAGAGAAGCGGGCCCCAAACCAAACCCACACAGGAGAGCGGGCCCCAAACCAAACCCACACAGGAGAGCGGGCCCCAAACCAAACCCACACAGGAGAGCGGGCCCAAACCAAACCCACACAGGAGAGGGGCCCAACCAAACCACACAGGAGAGCGGGCCCCAAACCAAACCCACACAGGAGAGCGGGCCCCAAACCAAACCCACACAGGAGAGCGGGCCCCAAACCAAACCCACACAGGAGAGCGGGCCCCAAACCAAACCCACACAGGAGAGCGGGCCCCAAACCAAACCCACACAGGAGAGCGGGCCCCAAACCAAACCCACACAGGAGAGCGGGCCCCAAACCAAACCCACACAGGAGAGCGGGCCCCAAACCAAACCCACACAGGAGAGCGGGCCCCAAACCAAACCCACACAGGAGAGCGGGCCCCAAACCAAACTCACACAGGAGAGCGGGCCCCAAACCAAACTCACACAGGAGAGCGGGCCCCAAACCAAACTCACACAGGAGAGCGGGCCCCAAACCAAACTCACACAGGAGAGCGAGCCCCAAACCGCACCCACACAAGAGAGTGGCCCCAAACCGCACCCACACAAGAGAGTGGGCCCCAAACCGCACCCACACAGGAGAGGAGAATGAGACTCACAACATACCCACACAGGATTGCGGGAAGCAAACCGCACCCACACAGGAGAGCAGACCCCAAACCGCATCCACACAGGAAACTGAGCCCCAAAACTGCACCCACGCAGAGAGGAGAGGGGGCCCCAAACCACCTTAAATGACCTCATAGGTCACTAGAGTGGTTAGCTAGGTAGGGATGACAGCTGCTGCAAGGGCCCACTTACAGGGGGACAGCGGTTGTCCCATTATAAGGGGGTGGTGGGAGCCCTGTTAGGATTGTGGGTGTAGCAGGTGCCCTATTATCTGTGTGACGCTGGGGCCCCATTCTCTCGGGGTGGCGGGGGTTCCCGTTCTCTCGGGGTGGCGGGGGTCCCGGCTGTAGCGGTGACTTACTCAGGAGGGACACTGTGATGGGGATGTTCTTCGGCCTCTTGCTGTCACGGTCCACCATCTCTCCGGACGCCGCCCGCTCCCTCTCGGTCACTCTGCAGTTGTATTTGCCGCTGTCTTCGGGCCGCAGCCGATAGATCCGGAGGGAGAAGATGCTGTCACTGTCCCGGGCCACGCGCAGCTCCCCGCGACTTTCTCGCTGGCTGTAGTCTCCGGTCAGGGTGGCCACCCCACCGGGGCTCAGACTGGCCACCAATGAGCTGTTGAAGGCCCAGGACACTGCAAATGTCCGGTCTGCTGCGTTCTGTGCCTCAATAATGCACCGCAGCTCCGCGCTCTCCCCCGCGCTGTACGAACGGCGGTCCGTCTCCAGCCGCACATTGAAGTCCTTATCTGCAATGCAGAAAGAGATATATATTATAGCACCAGCTCCTCATTTATTACTGCCGACAACCAGTCTGTATACATACTCAGCTCGCCCCCGCGGTACATTATTACAGTTTGGTGTTATGTGCGGTGCAGTAGTTTTTACCTGTTACCTGGACGATGACCTCTGACCCCTCGGAGCGTTTGCGTGTCATAGCAAACCAGGATCGGTCGGGGTCCTCTATCCACTCGGCTCCTTGGCAGTAGAACTCGCCCTGGTCGGACGGCTGCAGGTTGTGCACGGTGAGGCGGTAGGTGCTGTTTCCCAGTTTATCCAGCCGGACGTCCCCCACTGAGAAGCGCTGGCTGTAGGATGGGCCGGGGCGCAGGGCGAAGTCTCGGCTCAGAGAGACGACCTCCTCTGTTTGCTCGTTGGTTTTCCGATACCAAGACACCGAGAGATGGGAGTGCTGGACCGTGTTGTGCGACACCTCACAGGAGAGCTGCAGAGAGCCGCCCTCCACCTTCTGAAGCGTCTGAGCTGAGGACGAGACCAGCAGCGTGTCCGGAATCACTGCGGAGAGAGGGTAGGAGGTCAGTGAGGAGCCCAACAAGAGGTGAGCCTACCCATAGATAATGGGAACCACCAGTACCCACCCCAAAACTGACCCACTGTCCATCCTATGAACAACGGTGAAGACCCTCAACGGATCTCTTCCACATGATATGCGAGGACAGCGAGGTGTATAAAGGGGTCCGGAGAAGGAGGGGTGCAGAGGAGAAAGACAGTAATAGGGCAGCGAGGGGACCGGACGGAACCGAGGGCAGCGAGGGGGCCGGAGGGAAAGCGAGGACAGCGAGGGGGCCGGAGGGAAAGCGAGGACAGCGAGGGGGCCGGAGGGAAACCGAGGAGCAGCGAGGGGGACGGAGGGAAAACCGAGGACAGCGAGGGGGCCGGAGGGAAACCGAGGACAGCGAGGGGGCCGGAGGGAAACCGAGGACAGCGAGGGGGCCGGAGGGAAACAGAGGACAGCGAGGGGGCCGGAGGGAAACCGAGGACAGCGAGGGGGCCGGAGGGAAACCGAGGACAGCGAGGGGGCCGGAGGGAAACCGAGGACAGCGAGGGGGCCGGAGGGAAACCGAGGACAGCGAGGGGGCCGGAGGGAAACCGAGGACAGCGAGGGGGCCGGAGGGAAACAGAGGACAGCGAGGGGGCCGGAGGGAAACCGAGGACAGCGAGGGGGCCGGAGGGAAACCGAGGACAGCGAGGGGGCCGGAGGGAAACCGAGGACAGCGAGGGGGCCGGAGGGAAACCGAGGACAGCGAGGGGGCCGGAGGGAAACCGAGGACAGCGAGGGGGCCGGAGGGAAACCGAGGACAGCGAGGGGGCCGGAGGGAAACCAAGGACAGCGAGGGGGCCGGAGGGAAACCGAGGACAGCGAGGGGACCGGAGGAAAACCGAGGACAGCGAGGGGACAAGAGGAAAACCGAGGACAGCGAGGGGACAAGAGGAAAACCGAGGACAGCGAGGGGACAAGAGGAAAACCGAGGACAGCGAGGGGACAAGAGGAAAACCGAGGACAGCGAGGGGACAAAAGGAAAACGAGGACAGCGAGGGGACCAGAGGAAAACCGAGGACAGCGAGGGGACAAGAGGAAAACGAGGACAGCGAGGGGACAAGAGGAAAACGAGGACAGCGAGGGGACCAGAGGAAAAGGGGAATGACAATGAGGGGACCGGAGGAAACGGAGGATAACAATAGTTCTGGAGGAGGAAGAGAAGGAGGGCAGTGAGGGTTCTGGGGGAAAAAAGGAGGAGTATACCAAAGTGACCAGAGCAGAAGTAGAAGGAGGACAAAAAGGCGTCCAAAGTAGCAGAAGGAGGTGAGAGACAGCATGGGGTCTGGAGAAGGAAGAGGATGACAGGAAAGGGTCTGAAGATGGAGGAGGACGACATAAGCAGCCTATCCCCATTTTCCCGTTGAGAACACATGTAGACTGGACTAGTCATGTACAGAAGGTCACGAATATCTATAGACTGTGGATAGTGTATGAGGCTGTCAGGAATATCTTACAAACGGCGTCTGAGCGGCTTTAGGTCTTTGGGAACTGATGAAATCTGGGGCCTAAACTCTGACGGGGGAGGGGGATGCAGCTGAGGATAAGAGGACGTAATCTCATGTTTCAGCCTCACAGATCCATCTTCATTTAATAAAGCCAAGGATGGGAAAATGAATTAACGTGTGATCTGCCAGAACATACAGCAGGAGCGGAGAGACACGGATGTGTATGTTCCTGGCATGTAGACCCTCAGGTACCGGCTGGCAGACAGCCACAAATACAGGCGCAGAAGTGGCAGGGACAACCTACAGGGAGACCACCGACAGGGAGAGGGAAGGTGCCACCGATAGGGAGAGGGTGCAGGGAAGGAAAGGTCAAAATGACAGGGAGAGGGTGCAGGGTAGGGAAGGTGCTGCCCCCAGGGAGAGGGAAAGTGCGAGAGTGCCGCTGACAGAGAGGGGAGGTGCTGCCACCGGGGAGTGGAAAGGTGCTGCCACCGGGGAGTGGAAAGGTGCTGCCACCGGGGAGTGGAAAGGTGCTGCCACCGGGGAGTGGAAAGGTGCTGCCACCGGGGGAGGGGAAAGTGCGAGAGTGCCGCTGACAGAGAGGGAAGGTGCTGCCACTGGGGAGTGGAAAGGTGCTGCCACCGGGGAGTGGAAAGGTGCTGCCACCGGGGAGTGGAACGGTGCTGCCACCGGGGAGTGGAACGGTGCTGCCACCGGGGAGTGGAACGGTGCTGCCACCGGGGAGAGGGTGCGGGGGAGGAAAGGTGCAAACGACAGAGAGAGGGTGCAGGGGAGGAAAAGTGCTGCACCCAGGGAGAGGGCACAGGGGAGGGAAGGTACCACCAGGGTGGGCACATTTTATCTGTGTGGATACATTGCAGCTTTATGCTCACAGAGGAGTGTGCAGCCACCATTGTGACCAGCCCTCAGCTGTGCGGGCAGGACGAGGTCAGGGCAGGTTTCCACCCTCTGGATATAAACAATGATTGACATCAATTAGAGGTCTTGAGATGGTGAAGAACGAAGGCCGAGTAATAGAATATTCCAGAAGCTTCCATGATACAGTTATTAATATTGCATGCGCCGGCCCTTGAATGACTGCAGAGATCTGGCAGTTTTCATCAGCTCCTGTGCCCTGATATAGGAGTAGCAGTCGCGGGCACAGGTGTGGGCACTGATGCTGCCACCCGCCCCATCCATTATCCTGGAGGGTCTCTTCTGTCTGATCTGCTCCAGCTGTCGGCCATCTGCCCCCCACGTCTCACATCTTACACCAGAGTCCCCGAGCTTCTCTCTAAAAGCCGCTGCCGGGGGTGAGAAGTGTTCCAGAAAATGTCCTATTAACTATTCATGTGCCAGCTGGGAAAGCTGAGGCGGGGAGAGGCACGGGGCCCCCCATGTGTAGCCTAGGGATGTGAGAGATGGGGGCAACATGGAAAGTCAGGGAATCCGGTGAGACACTTGGGGCAGAGACTTTTACACGGCTCATATCCCCTGACTGATCCACAGACGCGGTCCCCCGCCGCCCCCCACTAATGGATCATAATTACTTCTGCCAGGATTATCCGCCTGGAGCCTCATCCGCACCATTGCCCGGTGGTCCGCCGCTCTATGTTTTATGATTAGTTAAGCAGTAATGTGTTTGTGTGGAGCAAGCGGACGATGGAGGAAACCGCAATCAATAGCCGGACGTCAGGACAAAGAGCTGCCATTAACGGTGTGCCGATGGGGCGGGTGCGGAGCCCCTGAGCCGGGTGGGATGACAGAGCCCTATAACTGTACAGTACTGCGCACTGGTACCAGTTCTTACCACTCAGGTTGACTTTGGCGCTGTAGCTTCCGAAGAACTTAGGATCGGTGTTGGGTGTGTGACACTCGTACTCGCCGGCGTCTCGTTCCTGTAGCTGGCGAATGTGGAGGACGGTGTGGTCGCCCGCCATCCTCTCTACGTAGATGTCCCCATTGGTGACTCGCGGGCTGTAGATGGCGTAGGAGAAGTTGGGGTCCCGGGTGCTCACCATCTGCACCTCTCTGTCGGGGGCACTTGGCAGGTAGATGGAGTACTGGAAGGTCTGCTCGGAGGGGCCCTGGTAGCCACTGACCTTACACCAGATGGTAATATGGGAGCCCACAGTGCGGTACAGGGGCCCCTGCTGGACGGTCACCTCCCGCTGAGCCCAGGAGACACCTGTCAGGAAGAAACAACATGGAGAATTACAACCGGTGGATGGTGCCAGTCATTTACAGTAAATATTCCGCCAACGTCTCCTCGTCACTCCGCTTTGTAGGATCAAGCCTGAATCATATTTCATTTCCCAGCACGTTAATACTCTGCCCACACAACAGACAGCACGGAACATTAGGATGCCACCACATGACACAGAGCGCCAGGGTGCCACCACATGGCACCAAGCACCAAGATGCCACCACATGACACCGAGCGCCAAGATGCCACCACATGACACCGAGAGCCAGGGTGCCACCACATGGCACCGAGCAGAAGGAGGGGAAGGGTGGAGCCAAGAGAGTGACAGGGGTTACAGATCATATATGTGTCTGTATACACTGTGTGGGGTCACGCATCATATATGACCCTGTATACACCGTCTGTGGGTCACAGATCATGTATATGTATACACTGTGTATGGGATTACTGCTCATATATATCTTGTGTACACTGTGTGTGGGGTATCAGATCATATATGTCCCTGTATACAGTGTGTTTGGGGTCACGGATCATATGACCCTGTATACACTGTGCGTGGGGTCTTGGATCTTTTATGACCCTGTATACACTGTGTGGAGTCACGGATCATTTATGTCCCTGTGTACACCGTGTGTGGCGTTATGGATTATATATATCCCTGTATACACTTTGTGGAGTCATGGATCATGTATATATCCCTGTATACACCATGTGTGGAGTCAAAAATCATATATATCCCTGTATACACTGTGTGTGGAGTCATGGATCATATATATCCCTGTATACACTGTGTGTGGAGTCATGGATCATATATATCCCTGTATACACTGTGTGTGGAGTCATGGATCATATATATCCCTGTATACACTGTGTGGAGTCACGGATCATATATATCCCTGTATACAGTGCGTGTGGAGTCACGGATCATATATATCCCTGTATACAGTGCGTGTGGAGTCACGGATCAAATATCGCTCTATCTATCTATCTATATATATATATATATATATATATATATATATATATATATATATATATAGTGACGGGCCTATATGACATACTATACACCTCACACACGGACATGGTTTCCTTGGAGATTGGTGAATGTCCCCATGCACCTCCCCCACTCTTGACAGCTGGATGTGAGAGGCCGGGAAAAGGGGGCAACAATCCATCAAGGCCAAGGACCAGCATCTCCAGGAGGAGAAGCGAGTGGGGCCACCGTGCCCCACCGCCCTGGGCAGAGGAGCCAGTGGGGCCACCGTGCCCCACCGCCCTGGGCAGAGGAGCCAGTGGGGCCACCGTGCCCCACCGCCCTGGGCAGAGGAGCCAGTGGGGCCACCGTGCCCCACCGCCCTGGGCAGAGGAGCCAGTGGGGCCACCGTGCCCCACCGCCCTGGGCAGAGGAGCCAGTGGGGCCACCGTGCCCCACCGCCCTGGGCAGAGGAGCCAGTGGGGCCACCGTGTCCCACCGCCCTGGGCAGAGGAGCCAGTGGGGCCACCGTGTCCCACCGCCCTGGGCAGAGGAGCCAGTGGGGCCACCGTGCCCCACCGCCCTGGGCAGAGGAGCCAGTGGGGCCACCGTGCCCCACCGCCCTGGGCAGAGGAGCCAGTGGGGCCACCGTGCCCCACCGCCCTGGGCAGAGGAGCCAGTGGGGCCACCGTGCCCCACCGCCCTGGGCAGAGGAGCCAGTGGGGCCACCGTGCCCCACCGCCCTGGGCAGAGGAGCCAGTGGGGCCACCGTGCCCCACCGCCCTGGGCAGAGGAGCCAGTGGGGCCACCGTGTCCCACCGCCCTGGGCAGAGGAGCCAGTGGGGCCACCGTGTCCCACCGCCCTGGGCAGAGGAGCCAGTGGGGCCACCGTGTCCCACCGCCCTGGGCAGAGGAGCCAGTGGGGCCACCGTGTCCCACCGCCCTGGGCAGAGGAGCCAGTGGGGCCACCGTGTCCCACCGCCCTGGGCAGAGGAGCCAGTGGGGCCACCGTGTCCCACAGCCCTGGGCAGAGGAGCCAGTGGGGCCACCGTGTCCCACCGCCCTGGGCAGAGGAGCCAGTGGGGCCACCGTGTCCCACCGCCCTGGGCAGAGGAGCCAGTGGGGCCACCGTGTCCCACCGCCCTGGGCAGAGGAGCCAGTGGGGACACCGTGTCCCACAGCCCTGGGCAGAGGAGCCAGTGGGGCCACCGTGTCCCACCGCCCTGGGCAGAGGAGCCAGTGGGGCCACCGTGTCCCACCGCCCTGGGCAGAGGAGCCAGTGGGGCCACCGTGTCCCACCGCCCTGGGCAGAGGAGCCAGTGGGGACACCGTGTCCCACAGCCCTGGCAGAGGAGCCAGTGGGGACACCGTGTCCCACAGCCTTGGGCTGAGGAGCCAGTGGGGACACCGTGTCCCACAGCCTTGGGCTGAGGAGCCAGTGGGGTCACCGTGTCCCACAGCCCTGGGCAGAGGAGCCAGTGGGGACACCGTGTCCCACAGCCCTGGCAGAGGAGCCAGTGGGGACACCGTGTCCCACAGCCCTGGGCAGAGGAGCCAGTGGGGACACCGTGTCCCACAGCCCTGGCAGAGGAGCCAGTGGGGACACCGTGTCCCACCGCCCTGGGCAGAGGAGCCAGTGGGGACACCGTGTCCCACAGCCCTGGGCAGAGGAGCCAGTGGGGACACCGTGTCCCACAGCCCTGGGCAGAGGAGCCAGTGGGGACACCGTGTCCCACAGCCCTGGCAGAGGAGCCAGTGGGGACACCGTGTCCCACAGCCTTGGGCTGAGGAGCCAGTGGGGCCACCGTGTCCCACAGCCCTGGGCAGAGGAGCCAGTGGGGACACCGTGTCCCACAGCCTTGGGCTGAGGAGCCAGTGGGGACACCGTGTCCCACAGCCTTGGGCTGAGGAGCAAGTGAGGCCACCATGTCCAACCACTCTGGGCTGAGGTAACTACACAGATCAATCTCCTCACAGATGTTTTCTATGGGCAAAGTTCAGCCTGGGATCCAAATGCCACATTGTTGACCACCAAGCCCCCATAGGATCCGTCACACTGACATGTGTCAATAGCATCATGCACCAGTTATCACAGTTATCTGTCCTTATAGTGCACGTGGCGTACGCTGGTGACATGGAGCCCTCTCATCCTTATTAACTGTACCGCTTAACAGTGGAGCAAGACGACATTCTTGGGGCACTCAAAGTTGACATAGCAAACAAGACCCAGAGGGAGGGTGAGATATGATGCAAAGAACCAGAACCTGAGGGGGACCAAGATATGCAAGATATGCTACAGAGAATCAGAATCTGAGGTAGTTGAGACATGAGAAAGAGAACCAGAATCTGAGGGAGTGAGACATAACAAAGATAACCAAAACCTGAGGTGGTGACACCTAACAATAACCAGAACCTGAGGCAGTGACACCTAACAATAACCAGAACCTGAGGGTGGTAAACATGACAGGAAGAACCAGAACCTGAAAGGGGTGAGAAATGACAGGAAGAACCAAAACCTGAGGAGAATGAGACATGAAACATAGAACCAGAACCTGATGGGGGTGATACATGACAAGGAGCAACAGAACCTGAGGGGGGTGAGACATGACAAAAAGAGTGAGAACCTGGGGGGGGGGGGGCTGAGATATGACACAGAGGACAATAACTTTAGAGGGGTGAGCTATGTCAGAATGTGAATCTGAGAATGGTGACTTATGACACAATGAGCCAGAACCTGAGGGGAAGAATCCTGCAGAGAATCAGATTATGAGTGGGGCGAGATATGACATAGAGAACCAGATTATGAGTGGGGCGAGATATGACAGAATGAGACCCTGAGAATGGTGGGAAATGAGAATATGGAGAACCAGAACCTAAAGGCATGAGATAGGACACCGAGAACTAGGACCTGAGTAGAGTTGGATATGACACAGAGAACCAGAAGACCGGGGGGTGGGGGGGTGAAATATGACAAGGTAAGCCATAACCTGAGGTGGGTTAGGGTACCTTTACATGCCACAACCGCGGGAGACATTTTTGGCGGCGATATTTCTCGCTGGAAGTATCGCCGCCAAATTGCCTCCTTATTGCTCCAAAATCGAAACTAGGCGACATTGATTTTATCGCCGCCAAATTCCCGATTTACACGCCGCTACAAGGAGGCAATTGGGAGGAAATGTGGCAGCGATATTTCCAGGTCGCAATATCGCTGCCACATTTCTCGCCGTGGTTGTGGCGTGTAAAGGTACCCTAAGAGAACCAGAACCTAAAGAAGGAAGATATGACCTATCAAACTAGAACCTGAAGGGGTGAGATATGACACAGACAACCAGAACCTGAGGTGGGATGAGATATTATACAGAGAACCAATATCTGAGGGAAGAGAGATATGGCAAGAAGAACGAGAACTTGAAGACGGTGAAACATAACATGGAGAACCAGAATTTGAGGGAGTTGAGATAGGACACAGATAACCAGAACCTGAGGAGATGAGACATGACACAAAGAACCAGACCATGAGGGGAGTGAGACATGACACATCGAACCAGAACTTGAGGGGAAGGAGGGGGGGGGTGTGAGGTATCGCATATCGAACCAGAACATGAGGGGGTGAGATATGACACATCGAACCAGAATTTGAGGACGATGAGATATGGCGTGGGAACCTGGATATATGAAGAAGCAGAGCACGGCACAGCGGATATGAGGGATATCGGTGGTGACAGGTCACTGGATACTTCCAGTTACTCAGCAGTTAGACCAGTTTTACCATGAATGAGTAAAGCAGCGACTCATCGGGTCGTGTTTGCCCGGGGTCACACAGCTCGCCGTCACTACACACCCATGTCCTGGAGATACACTCAGAGCACCGCCGTACATGACGTAGGAGATCTGCCCCATGTGAGAACTTTCACTGAATCCTCAGACTTCAGAGCTGCTGTTAGAACCTCAGAGCTGAAATCACTCAGCTTCCTGCACAGATGAAATGAGCAGAGCTCGGGGTCCCGTCCACACAGCAGGGGATTTTGGGAGGACATGAATATCAATAAGCTTCACGTGTGATATAAGCCCTGTGATTATCGCCCGTCACTCCGCGACGTCTCCATCGTACGCGGGTCCGTGGGGTAATATTAAGACGCGGTTACATAACGCCATACGGAGAGTCAGCACACCAGACCCCGCACCCTGCGGCGAGCGCCGCTTTAATCCACAACTTCTGAGCGTTATTATTAAACATCTCGCACAAACACGGATCAGCACCCGGTGCCGGGGGAACCGTCAGCCGTCACCATGGAAACGCCGAGCGCCCGCGTCATAGCAGTGAGGAGCTCAGACACTAATAGGTAATGTGATTTTATCAGGGGGGCTGATGGTGGAGGAGGGGATGGTGGCAGTCACCAGAGCACCGCTGGCACTGCGAACCAAACCGCCCCGCCGCACCAAGCCATGGATTGTTCCACTGCCACGATCAACAGAACAATCCCAAAGCGGTAACGGTGAACGCTCAGCACAGGATGTCGGGGGCGGGATCACAGAAGAGGGGATAGCATGGCGGCAGGAGGACGGCGGGATCACAGGAGAGGGGATAGCATGGCGGCAGGAGGACGGCGGGATCACAGGAGAGGGGATAGCATGGCGGCAGGAGGACGGCGGGATCACAGGAGAGGGGTCAGCGGGATCACAGGAGGGGGGGGCAGCGTGGAGGCAGGAGGACAGAGGGATCACAGGAGGGGGGGGGGGCAGCGTGGAGGCATGAGGACAGCTGGCAGGATCACAGGAGAGGGGGCAGCATGGCGGCAGGAGGACAGCGGGATCACAGGAGAGGGGGCAGCATGGCGGCAGGAGGACAGCGGGATCAGAGGAGAGGTGACAGCATGGCGGCAGGAGGACAGCGGGATCAGAGGAGAGGGGACAGTGTGGCAGCAGGATGGCGGGCGGGATCACATGAGAGGGGACAGCGTGGTGGCAGGAGTACAGCGAGATCACAGGAGAGGGGGCAGCATGGAGGCAGGAGGACAGCGGGATGACAGGAGAAAACGGCAGCGTGGAGGCAGGAGGACGGCGGGCCGGATCACAGGAGAGGGGGCAGCGTGGAGGCAGGAGGACGGCGGGCGGGATCACAGGAGAGGGGGCAGCGTGGAGGCAGGAGGACGGCGGGCGGGATCACAGGAGAGGGGCAGCGTGGAGGCAGGAGGACGGCGGATGGGATCACATGCGAGGGGACAGCAGGATGGCAGGAGGGAGTGCGGGATCACAGGAGGGGGGACAGCGTGGCGGCAGGAGGACAGCGGGATCACAGGTGAGGGGGCAGCATGGAAGCTGGAGGACAGCGGGATTACTGGAGACAGGACAGCAGAGAGGCAGGGGGACGGCGGGTGGGATCACAGGAGAGGGGATAGCGTGGCAGCAGGACGACGGCGGGTGGGATTATTATTATCATTATTTATATAGCGCCATTAAATTCCTTGGCGCTTTACATGTGGAAAGGGCAGACAAAGACAAGTAGAGTATGGGGTCACAGGAGAGGGGGCAGCGTGGAGGCAGGTGGATGGTGGGTGGGATCACAGGACAGGGGGGTAGCATGGCGGCAGGTGGTGATGTCCACAGTGCGAGCACCACCTAAAACAAGGGTATGGAACTCTAAACCTCAATGCTCGCAAACAGTGCAGCTTTTCAGGATTTCCTTAGCATTGCACAGGTGATCATATAGTTACCTGTACTGGTGATGATTCCTACCCCTGTGCAATTGTAAGGAAATCCTGAAAACATGACATGTTTGAGGCCCGGAGTCCCCCACCCCTGGCCTAAGATGATAACTTACATGCAGCCATATAACGCTCCAGTGCTGCATTATCCACCAGGAATCGCACACTCCGCCGCCCGCTGGGGACACGGATGTTACCGCCGCCTCTGCTATACATTAGGACACATAAAATATTCATCACCAACTGCAGCCGCTCGATATAACACTCAGCGTCGAAGGAGAAAGCAACCAAAACTGAGCAAAGCTCCGCGACAAACACCCGACCCGTCACGAGCATGAAATCCAACCACTGACACCGTCTATAACATGCCGCCATGGGAAGAACAAAGAAAAACCTGGGAATTAGGCCCCTTTCACATCAGCGGTTTTCGCTGATTGCGGCAGAACCGGCAATTTACCACATCAGCCGCATCTGCTGCCTCACGGCCGTACCTGTGGCTGTCCCATGCATTGTCTATAGGGCTTGCGGTATTGCCGCGATCCGGCACTTGCGGCAAGTGCTGCAACCGCGGCTATACCGCACTTGCCGCAAGCCCCATAGACAATGCATGGGACTGCCACAGGTACGGCCGTGAGGCAGCAGATGCGGCTGATGTGGTAAATTGCCGGATCTGCCGCAATCAGCGAAAAACACTGATGTGAAAGGGGCCTTAAAGCAGCTGTACATATATAATTATATACAGGAGATGTCCAGGTTATACCGGCTGTACATATATAATTATATACAGGAGATGTCCAGGTTATACCGGCTGTACATATACAGTGCCTACAAGTAGTATTCAACCCCCTGCAGATTTAGGTGGTTTGATAAGATGCAAATAAGTTAGAGCCTTCAAACTGCAAACGAGAGTAGGATTTATTAACAGAAGCATAAATCTTACAAACCAAAAAGTTATGTTGCTCAGTTGAATTTTAATAAATTTTAAACATAAAAGTGTGGGTCAATTATTATTCAACCCCTAGGTTTAATATTTTGTGGAATAACCCTTGTTTGCAATTACAGCTAATAATCGTCTTTTATAAGACCTGATCAGGCCGGCACAGGGCTCTGGAGTTATCTTGGCCCACTCCTCCATGCAGATCTTCTCCAAGTTATCTAGGTTCTTTGGGTGTCTCATGTGGACTTTAATCTTGAGCTCCTTCCACAAGTTTTCAATTGGGTTAAGGTCCGGAGACTGACTAGGCCACTCCATCACCTTGATTTTTTCCCTCTTGAACCAGGCCTTGGTTTTCTTGGCTGTGTGCTTTGGGTCGTTGTCTTGTTGGAAGATGAAATTACGACCCATCTTAAGATCCTTGATGGAGGAGCGGAGGTTCTTGGCCAAAATCTCCAGGTAGGCCGTGCTATCCATCTTCCCATGGATGCGGACCAGATGCCCAGGCCCCTTGGCTGAGAAACAGCCCCACAGCATGATGCTGCCACCACCATGCTTGACTGTAGGGATGGTATTCTTGGGGTCGTATGCAGTGCCATCCAGTCTCCAAACGTCACGTGTGTGGTTGGCACCAAAGATCTCGATCTTGGTCTCATCAGACCATAGAACCTTGAACCAGTCTGTCTCAGAGTACTCCAAGTGATCATGAGCAAACTGTAGACGAGCCTTGACATGACGCTTTGAAAGTAAAGGTACCTTAAGGGCTCGTCTGGAACGGAGACCATTGCGGTGGAGTACGTTACTTATGGTATTGACTGAAACCAATGTCCCCACTGCAATGAGATCTTCCCGGAGCTCCTTCCTTGTTGTCCTTGGGTTAGCCTTGACTCTTCGGACAAGCCTGGCCTCGGCATGGGAGGAAACTTTCAAAGGCTGTCCAGGCCGTGGAAGGCTAACAGTAGTTCCATAAGCCTTCCACTTCCGGATGATGCTCCCAACAGTGGAGACAGGTAGGCCCAACTCCTTGGAAAGGGTTTTGTACCCCTCGCCAGCCTTGTGATCCTCCACGATCTTGTCTCTGATGGCCTTGGAATGCTCCTTTGTCTTTCCCATATTGACCATGTATGAGTGCTGTTCACAAGTTTGGGGAGGGTCTTAAATAGTCAGAAAAGGCTGGCAAAAGAGATAATTAATCCACACATGTAAAGCTCATTGTTCTTTGTGCCTGAACTACTTCTTAATACTTTAGGAGGACCAAACAGAATGCTGGTGGTTTGAGGGGTTGAATAATAATTGATTCACACTTTTATGTTTAAAATTTATTAAAATTCAACTGAGCAACATAACTTTTTGGTTTGTAAGATTTATGCTTCTGTTAATAAATCCTACTCACGTTTGCAGTTTGAAGGCTCTAACTTATTTGCATCTTATCAAACCACCTAAATCTGCAGTGGGTTGAATACTACTTGTAGGCACTGTATAATTATATACAGGAGATGCCCAGGTTATACCGGCTGTACATATATAATTATATACAGGAGATGCCCAGGTTATACCGGCTGTACATATATAATTATATACATGAGATGTCCAGGTTATACCAGCTGTACATATATAATTATATACAGGAGATGCCCAGGTTATACCAGCTGTACATACAAAGGTTACATCAGTAACCCATGGGCCCCCATGAATTGGCCCTCAGTGAGTGCTTCCTCGGCACTTACTACAGCTCAGATGTGGGGTGCTGGTGGAGGAACAGCTGGATTTCTTCTGGCAGATGGTGGGCGCTTGGGTGACACCTGCACAGCGGATGCAGCTGCTCATCGCTGTGGTCATATTAATGGGGGACAGCAGTAAACAGGATCCTGGAAAATTTACATCTCATGGAGTAAACATCCCACGAGTACAAATCCGACCCCCAAGAACCTCACTAAAAACCACACCTGCAGGCTATCCGGCCAGTGAGGGAGGGGGAGTGACATCTGGAACCAGGCTATCCTGCCAGCCAGAGGAAGTCACACTGGGAACAAGGCTATTCCACTAACAAGAGAGTGGAAGTCATACCAGGAACAAGGCCATCCAGCTAGCGAGGGAAGGGGAGTAATGCCGAGAACAAGGCTATCCCGCCAGCAAGGAAGGAGGAAGTCACTCCAGAAAGCAGGCTATCCGGCCAATGAGGGAGAAGTCATGCTGGCCACCAGGCTATCTGGCCAACGAGGGAGGGGAACTCACGCTGGCAACCAGGCTATCCGGCCAACAAGGGAGGGGACGTCACTCCGGGGACCAGGCTATCCGGCCAACAAGGGAGGGGAAGTCGCTCTGGGGACCAGGCTATCCTGCCAACAAGGGAGGGGAAGTCACTCCGGAGACCAGGCTATACAGCCAGCAAGTGAGGGGAAGACACTCCAGGGACCAGGCTATCCGGCCAACAAGGGAGGGGAAGTCACTCCGGGGACCAGGCTATCCCACCAGCAAGGGAGGGGGAAGTCAAGCCAGGAACCAGGCAATCCAGCTAGAGACGAAGGGGGAGCAAGGCTGAGAACAAGGCTATTTCCCAGCAAAGAAAGGGAGTCGTGCCAGGAACCAAGGTATCCCACCGGGAACCAGGCTATACTGCCAACTAGAGAGGGGGAAGTCACGATGGGAACCAGGCTATCCCACCACCAAGGGAGGGGAAGTCAAGCCAGGACCAGGCAATCCAGCCAACAAGGGAGAGGGAGTTATGCCAGGAATCGAGTTATCCCGCCGAGAACCAGGCTAAATCGCCAGCAAGAGAGGGGAAGTCATGCCAGTAACCAAGCTATCCCACCAGCAAGGGAGGGGGGAGTCAGGCCGTGAACCAGGCTATCCCGCCAGTGAGGGAGGGAAGTCACTCCGAGAACCAGACTATCCTGCTAACGAGAGAGGGGAAGTCACACCAGGAATAAGGCTATCCAGCTAATGAGGGAAGGGGAGTAAGGCCGAGAACAAGGCTATCCCACCTGCAAGGAAGGGGGAAGTCACTCCAGGAAGCAGGTTATCGGCCATCGAGAAAGGGGAAGTCACTCCGGGTACCATGCTATCCCACTAGCAAAGAGGGGAAGTTATGCCAGGAACCAGACAATCCAGCTAGTGAGGGAGGGGGGAGTAAGGCTGAGAACAAGGATATTCCACCAGCAAGAGAGGGGGGGAAGTCATTCCGGAAAGCAGGCTATTTGATCAACAAAGGAAGGGAAGTCACACTGGCAACAAGGGAGCGGTAGTCATGCCGAAAAGGAAACAAGGCTATCCCACCAGTGACAGAGAAGTCACTTTCGGGAACCAGGCTATCCCACAGCAAGGGAGGGGAAGCCACATCGGGAATCAGGCAATCCAGACAGCGAGGGAGGGAGAGTAAGGCTGAGAACAAAGCTATTCCGCCAGCAAGGAAGGCGGAGTCATGCCAGAAACCAAGCTATCCCATCGGGAACCAGGCCATACTGCCAGCGAGAGAGAGGACGTTATGTTGGGAACCAGGCAATCCAGCTGAAGAGGGAGAGGGAGTAAGACCAGGAACAAGGCTATCCCACCAGCAATGGAGGGGGAGTAACGCCGGGAACCATACTATCCGGCCACCGAGGGAGGGGAAGTCACGCCAGGAACCAAGTTATCCCACTGGGAACCAGGCTAAACCACCAGCGATAGAGGGAAAGTTACGTCAGTAACTAAGCTATCCCGACAGCAAGGAAGGGGAAGTCATGCTGGGAACCAGGCTATCCCACCAGCAAGGGATGGGGGAGGAGTAAGACCGGAACCAGGCTACCCTCCAGTGAGGGAGGGGAGTCACTCCAGGAACAAGGCTATCAAGTCAACGACGGAAGTGGTGTCACATTGGGAACCAGGCTATGCGGCAAGCAAGGGTGGGGTAGTCACACTGTGAATGAGGCCAACCCACCAAAAAGGGAGGGAGAAATCACGCTGGGATCTAAGCTATCCCACTGGGAGCCAGGCTCTCCCGCTATGAGAGAAAGGAAGTCACGCCAGGAACCAAGCTATCCGGCAAACAAGGGAGGGGTAGTCACGCCAAGAACCAAGTAATCCCACTGGGAACCAGGCTATCAGGCCAGTGAGGGAGGGAGATGGGAACGATAAAAACTGGGAACTATGCTATCTGACCAACAAGTGAAGCCAGGAACCAGGCTAAACAACCGAGGGAGGCGGAGTCACTCTGGAAATTAGGCTGTCTGGACAGCGAGGGAGGGGAAAGTCATGCAGGAATTTAGGCTATCCCGCCAGCCAGAAATGGGGTAGTCACACGGGGAACCAGGCTATCCCACCAGCGAGGGAGTGGAAAAGTCACACCAGGAACCAGGCTATCCCACCAGCGAGGGAGGGAAAAGTCACGCCAGGAACCAGGCTATCCCACCAGCGAGGGAGGGAAAAGTCACACCAGGAACCAGGCTATCCCACCAGCGAGGGAGGGAAAAGTCACCCAGGAACCAGGCTATCCCACCAGCGAGGGAGGGAAAAGTCACGCCAGGAACCAGGCTATCCCACCAGCGAGGGAGGGAAAAGTCACCCAGGAACCAGGCTATCCCACCAGCGAGGGAGAGAAAAGTCACGCCAAGAACCAGGCTATCCCACCAGCGAGGGAGGGAAAGTCACGCAGAACAGTCTATCCCCAGCGAGGGAGGAAAAGTCACGCGGACCAGCTATCCCACCAGCGAGGGAGGGAAAAGTCACGCCAGGAACCAGGCTATCCCACCAGCGAGGGAGGGAAAAGTCACGCCAGGAACCAGGCTATCCCACCAGCGAGGGAGGGAAAAGTCACGCCAGGAACCAGGCTATCCCACCAGCGAGGGAGGGAAACGTCATGCCAGGAACCAGGCTATCCCACCAGCGAGGGAGGGGGTGGTCATCTCAAGGACCAGGCTATCCCACCAGTGAGGAATTTGAAGTCACGCCAGGAACAAGGCCATACTGCCTGTGAAGGAGGGGTCATATAGGCACTGGCTATCACGCCAGTCACGGGGTCACAGGTCATGCCTTAGCAGGATAGATTGGGCTACTGTGGTAATGAGGTGGGTATATATCAAGCGCTGGCACAGATGGCCCCTATGTGATGCCCCCAGATGTGTGTATGGTGGAAGTGACAGAATCAGTGCCGTTTGCCACATTTACTCCTCCTGTGCCAGGTCCCTCACCAAACACCATCCCGGAACCTTATAAAGGCGAGTCTATGCTAAGTACCTACACAGCACAGGATCCTTCCGCCAGGGAAATGGGTGCCTACATTAACTCCTCTTATGCCAGGCACTTACACTGCATTAACTCCCTGAGTGCCAGCATCATTCTGGAAACATATGTTGAACCAGTAAAATATTAACTCTTGTCATTGCTGGCTTCTAAAGAACCCCTGACCTTAACCCTGTATTACCCGGCTTACCCCACATGTGGCACTTACCTGCTAGCAGAACCCCAGCGAGAAGAAACCAGATGCCCGAGCCGCCCATGTTGTGTGCGGTCACTGAGCCATGTGGGTCCTGGAACCTCAGACGCGAAACCCAGGTGGTCACTACAAAAGCTGGCGGAGACCCTCAGTCCTGCGGGCAAGAAGGAGGCATAGTCAGCGGGGTCCGGATACATAACAATGATACAAAGGTCACCTCCGTAACAAACACTGACACACAACATGGCAGTGCCCGTGTGTGCCACAATCCTGCAACCCCAACTGCTCGCAATACAGAGTATATACACACAATGCATCAGCAACACACACACAGTATATACACACAATGCATCAGCAACACACACACAGTATATACACACAATGCATCAGCAACACACACACAGTATACACACACAATGCATCAGCAACACACACACAGTATACACACACAATGCATCAGCAACACACACACAGTATACACACACAATGCATCAGCAACACACACACAGTATACACACACAATGCATCAGCAACACACACACAGTATACACACACAATGCATCAGCAACACACACACAGTATATACACACACAATGCATCAGCAACACACACACACAGTATATACACACAATGCATCAGCAACACACACACACAGTATATACACACAATGCATCAGCAACACACACACACAGTATACACACACACAATGCATCAGCAACACACACACACAGTATATAACACACACACACAGTATATACACACACAATGCATCAGCAACACACACACACAGTATACACACACAATGCATCAGCAACACACACACACAGTATACACACACAATGCATCAGCAACACACACACAGTATACACACACAATGCATCACCATCACACACACAGTATACACACAATGCATCACCATCACACACACAGTATACACACAATGCATCACCATCACACACAGTATACACACAATGCATCACCATCACACACACAGTATACACACACAATGCATCAGCAACACACACACAGTATACACACACAATGCATCAGCAACACACACACAGTATACACACACAATGCATCAGCAACACACACACAATGCATCAGCAACACACACACAGTATACACACACAATGCATCAGCAACACACACAATGTATCAGCAACACACACAGTATACACACAATGCATCAGCAACACACACTATACACACAATGCATCAGCAACACACACACTGTATATACACACAATGCATCACCATCACACACACACAGTATATACACACAATGCATCACCAACACACACACAGTATATACACACAATGGAGCCTTCATTATTGAATGGTTCCACAAACAACATGATATTTACAGTAGAAGCAACAAAGTATCCAACAATGAGACACAGCTGATCTCTCCTGTGTCATCTTACACACAATGTATCACTGCTGTATACACACCTATACACAGTGCAGCCCGCTGTATACACACCTATACACAGTGCAGCCCGCTGTATACACACCTATACACAGTGCAGCCCGCTGTATACACACCTATACACAGTGCAGCCCGCTGTATACACACCTATATACAACCCCAGCAGCTCTCTCCATCAACCGATCCAAGGAGACTGAACTGACAATGAAATCCCAGCCAAACACAGCCACACCTCTAGACACCCCCAACAAGAGACAGCCCCCAACAAGAGACAGCCCACACCAAGAGACAGCCCATCCAGAGAGCCTATCTCAAGACACAGCCTACACCATGAGAAACCCCACACCAAGAGACAGCCCACACCAAGAGACAGCCCACACCTTTATCACAACACAGCCCACACCACTCCCAGAGACAGCTCAGCTGTACACACAGCCCTGATCCCCAATGAGTCCTCTCACCTGTAGACAGCTCAGCTCTCTCCCCATAAACAGTCTCTTCAGGGAACAGTCAATATTTCAACAATAGACAGTCAGACTGCCAGACCTCAGGATGAATCAACACAATGAGACATCCACACCTGAGAAACAGCCCTGTAACAATGAGACATCCACACATGAGAGACAGCCCAGTAACAATGAGACATCTACACGAGAGACAGCCCTATAACAATGAGACATCCGCACCAGAGAGACAGCCCTGTAAGAATGAGCCATCTACACGAGAGATAGCCCTATAACAATGAGACATCCACACATGAGAGACAGCCCTGTAACAATGAGACATCTACACCTGAGAGACAGCCCTGTAACAATGAGACATCTACATCTGAGAGACAGCCCTGTAACAATGAGACATCCACACCTGAGAGACAGCCCTGTAACAATGAGACATCTACATCTGAGAGACAGCCCTGTAACAATGAGACATCCACTCCTGAGAGACAGCCCTGTAACAATGAGACATCTACACCTGAGAGACAGCCCTGTAACAATGAGACATCCACACCTGAGAGACAGCCCTGTAACAATGAGACATCTACACGAGAGACAGCCCTGTAACAATGAGACATCCACACCTGAGAGACAACCCTGTAACAATGAGACATCTACACGAGAGACAGCCCTGTAACAATGAGACATCCACACATGAGAGACAGCCCTTTAACAATGAGACATCCGCACCTGAGAGACAGCCCTGTAACAATGAGACATCTACACGAGAGACAGCCCTGTAACAATGAGACATCCACACCTGAGAGACAGCCCTGTAACAATGAGACATCTACACGAGAGACAGCCCTGTAACAATGAGACATCCACACCTGAGAGACAGCCCTGTAACAATGAGACATCTACACGAGAGACAGCCCTATAACAATGAGACATCCGCACCAGAGAGACAGCCCTGTAAGAATGAGCCATCTACACGAGAGACAGCCCTATAACAATGAGACATCCACACATGAGAGACATCTACATCTGAGAGACAGCCCTGTAACAATGAGACATACACACCTGAGAGACAGCCCTGTAACAATGAGACATCCACACCTGAGAGACAGCCCTGTAACTATGAGACATCCACACATGAGAGACAGCCCTGTAACAATGAGACATCCACACCTGAGAGACAGCCCTGTAACAATGAGACATCTACACGAGAGACAGCCCTGTAACAATGAGACATCCACACCTGAGAGACAGCCCTGTAACAATGAGCCATCTACACGAGAGACAGCCCTATAACAATGAGACATCCGCACCAGAGAGACAGCCCTGTAAGAATGAGCCATCTACACGAGAGACAGCCCTATAACAATGAGACATCCACACATGAGAGACAGCCCTGTAACAATGAGACATCTACATCTGAGAGACAGCCCTGTAACAATGAGACATCCACACCTGAGAGACAGCCCTGTAACAATGAGACATCCACACCTGAGAGACAGCCCTGTAACTATGAGACATCTACACCTGAGAGACAGCCCTGTAACAATGAGACATCCACACCTGAGAGACAACCCTGTAACAATGAGACATCCACACATGAGAGGCAGCCCTGTAACAATGAGACATCCACACCTGAGAGACAGCCCTGTCACAATGAGACATCTACACCTGAGAGACAGCCCTGTAACAATGAGACATCTACACCTGAGAGACAGCTCTGTAACTATGAGACATCCACACCAGAGAGACAGCCCTGTAAGTATGAGACACCCACACGAGAGACAGCCCTGTAACAATGAGACATCCACACATGAGAGACAGCCCTGTAACAATGAGACATCCACACCTGAGAGACAGCCCTGTCACCATGAGACATCTACACCTGAGAGACAGCCCTGTAACAATGAGACATCCACACCTGAGAGACAGCCCTGTAACTATGAGACATCCACACATGAGAGACAGCCCTGTAACTATGAGACATCCACACATGAGAGACAGCCCTGTCACTATGAGACATCTACACGAGAGATAGCCCTGTAACAATGAGACATACACACCTGAGAGACAGCCCTGTAACAATGAGACATCCACACTTGAGAGACAGCCCTGTCACAATGAGACAGCCGCACCAGAGAGACAGCCCTGTAACAATGAGACATCCACACATGAGACAGCCCTGTAACAATGAGACATCTACACCTGAGAGATAATATATTAGATATATATTGCCAAACGGGGTCAGGTATTACTGCAGAGAGGAGAGTTGTAGGAAGATATGAAACATATACAATAGATAGATAGATAGATAGATAGATAGATAGATAGATAGATAGATACCGTCCTGCTCATCGTTATTGGCACCCATGAAGTTTAGTATGGAAACACATCTTGACTCCCCTGTGGTAAATCACAAATGAGAATCACCTGTGATAAATTGTCGGTGCCCATGTGACATGAATTATCCAATGAATGATGACTTCAGTGTTATAAAAAGCCACATGTTAGGCCCTGTTCCTGTGTCATAATGGTGAAGCTAAAGGAGCTGTCTGAGGACATCAGAACTGCAATTACTAGCAAACACAAGACTTCCAAAGGGTATAAGACCATCTCCAAACACCTTGGTGTCCCAGTTTCTACAGTCTGCAATGTTATAACAAGTTTACCAGGCATGGAACTGTCAAGAACCTTCTCGGAAGTGGAGGAAAGGGGGAAAATTGGCAAGAGATGTCTTTGAAGGTTGGTGCGAATGGTAGAAAAGACACCATGTCAAACACCTAAAGACCTGAAGGCCAACATGGGACAGTCTGGGGTCATGGTTTCACCAAGCACCATAAGCCACACACTAAACCAAGCAGAGCTTTATAGGTAAAAGACATAAGAAGGAACGACTGATCTTTGCGGAATACAAACCACAATCCTTCCTGGAAAATGTTCTGTGGACAGATTAAACAAAAATAGACCTTTTTTGCAATGCAAAGCTACAGTTTGTTTACAGACGGCTCAATGAAGCTTATCAGTTACAGAACACCCTACCAACAGTTAACCATGGTGGAGGATCCATAATGCTGTGAGGTTGCTTTGCTACATTTGGTGCTGACCGGTTCACAGGACTCATGAAATCAGAGAATTATCAAGAGATTTTAGAGCGAAATGTCCGACCCAAAGTTAGAAAACCTGGATTGAGTTGAAGATCCTCGGTACATTTCCATTTATTTCTGAAGATATTGTACAGTCTATGAAAAAAATAAACTATTGGGGTCCCTCAGGGTTCAGTCCTTGGCCCTCTTCTCTTCCTCTCACTATTGGAGTCCTCAGGGTTCAGTCCTTGGCCCTCTTCTCTTCCTCTCACTATTGGAGTCCCTCAGGGTTCAGTCCTTGGCCCTCTTCTCTTCCTCTCACTATTGGAGTCCCTCAGGGTTCAGTCCTTGGCCCTCTTCTCTTCCTCTCACTATTGGAGTCCCTCAGGGTTCAGTCCTTGGCCCTCTTCTCTTCCTCTCACTATTGGAGTCCCTCAGGTTCAGTCCTTGGCCTTTTCTCTTCCTCTCACTATTGGAGTCCCTCAGGGTTCAGTCCTTGGCCTCTTCTCTTCCTCTCACTATTGGAGTCCCTCAGGGTTCAGTCCCTGGACCTCTTCTCTCTGTACACAGCCCCGATTGGACAGACCATCAGCAGATTTGGCTTTCAGTACCATCTTTATGCTGATGACACACAACTATACACTTCAGCCCCTGACCTTACTCCCGCTCTAATACAGAACACCAATGACTGTCTAGCCGCAGTCTCCAATATCATGTCCGCTCTCTATCTGAAACTAAACCTTTCCAAAACTGAACTCCTTCTGCTCCCGCCCTCTACCAACCTCCCTAAACCTGATATCTCTCTCTCAGTGTGCGGCAATACGATAACGCCCAATCAGAAGGCTCGCTGTCTGGGTACCACCCCACCCGTCCCCTTCGCTCTGAAAGCGACCTCAGACTAACATCGGCATTAATCCGAACCTCCCATTCCCAACTTCAAGACTTCTCTCAAGCTGCACCAATCCTCTGGAATGCTCTACCCAAGAAATTAGGACCATCCACAACTTGCATAGCTTCAGACTCTCCCTAAAAACAACCTCTTCAGGGCGGCTATCCTTCTCCCTAACAGTAGTCATTTAGACTTAAGATATTCATGTTATAAGCCCCTGTACTTTGTGTTCCATCCCGTCTTAGATTGTAAGCTCCTTCGAGCAGGGTCACCTTTATTTTTTGCCTTTTTATTGTATTTCCTACATTAATTCTATGTTTATTGTATGTAACTACTGTTCTGTATTCCCTACCATTCTGTATCGTATATTTTTCTTATACGTACCATTGTACTGTAAAGCGCTGCGGAATATGTTTTTATTATTATTATTATTATTAATAAGGGAGGGTGGGGGGTGTGCCAATAATGGTGAGCAGATAATAGATAATTGATGGCTACAGCACAGACAATCAATAGATGGATGGAGACAGAGTTGGCTGTAATGACTCTTGATGTGGCCCCTCGGGCCCCGCGGATGACGGCTGTGGAATATTCGGTTGCGGTGACGCTTTCTTGCTTTCTCCTTTCTCTCCGCTCTGATATTTCCTATAATGATGAGCGTTGGATGCTCCCGGGATTGGTGGTGGGGGGGGGGGAAGGGAGGGGTCGGCGGGGGGAGATGAGGGACTATCATAATTAAAAAATGGCGCAGCGCTTCCCTCACATTATTAACTCTTCACCAGCTGTGAACGACGCGGCACATCCTGGCACAGCGGGTGCACGGAGGAACCGCAGATCTTCACACACACGACTATTCAGCTTATAGTACATACTTTCTAGACTATTGTATGATTGTGGATTATTATACGCTCTTACATTAGAGAGTTGTGGGCATGTTCTGTGCTGTGTACAGAGGTCATTGTGCAGGGAGGGGGAGGAGGTGAGCTGTGACATCACCTATTATCTTCTATAAGAGAGTTGTGGGCATGTTCTGTGCTGTGTACAGAGGTCATTGTGCAGGGAGGGGGAGGAGGTGAGCTGTGATATTACCTATTATCTTCTATAAGAGAGTTGTGGGCATGTTCTGTGCTCTGTACAGAGGTCATTGTGCAGGGAGGGGGAGGAGGTGAGCTGTGACATCACCTATTATCTTCTATAAGAGAGTTGTGGGCATGTTCTGTGCTCTGTACAGAGGTCATTGTGCAGGGAGGGGGAGGAGGTGAGCTATGATATCACCTATTATCTTCTATAAGAGAGTTGTGGGCATGTTCTGTGCTCTGTACAGAGGTCATTGTGCAGGGAGGGGGAGGAGGTGAGCTGTGACATCACCTATTATCTTCCTATAAGAGAGTTGTGGGCATGTTCTGTGCTCTGTACAGAGGTCATTGTGCAGGGAGGGGGAGGAGGTGAGCTGTGATATCACCTATTATCTTCATTAGAGAGTTGTGGGCATGTTCTGTGCTCTGTACAGAGGTCATTGTGCAGGGAGGGGGAGGAGGTGAGCTGTGAATCACCTATTATCTTCTATAAGAGAGTTGTGGGCATGTTCTGTGCTCTGTACAGAGGTCATTGTGCAGGGAGGGGGAGGAGGTGAGCTGTGATATCACCTATTATCTTCCATTAGAGAGTTGTGGGCATGTCTGTGCTGTGTACAGAGGTCATTGTGCAGGGAGGGGGAGGAGGTGAGCTGTGACATCACCTATTATCTTCTATAGAGAGTTGTGGGCATGTTCTGTGCTGTGTACAGAGGTCATTGTGCAGGGAGGGGGAGGAGGTGAGCTGTGATATCACCTATTATCTTCATATAAGAGAGTTGTGGGCATGCTCTGTGCTGTGTACAGAGGTCATTGTGCAGGGAGGGGAGGAGGTGAGCTGTGAATCACCTATTATCTTCCATTAGAGAGTTGTGGGCATGCTCTGTGCTGTGTACAGAGGTCATTGTGCAGGGAGGGGGAGGAGGTGAGCTGTGATATCACCTATTATCTTCTATAAGAGAGTTGTGGGCATGTTCTGTGCTGTGTACAGAGGTCATTGTGCAGGGAGGGGGAGGAGGTGAGCTGTGATATCACCTATTATCTTCTATAAGAGAGTTGTGGGCATGCTTCTGTGCTGTGTACAGAGGTCATTGTGCAGGGAGGGGGAGGAGGTGAGCTGTGATATCACCTATTATCTTCTATAAGAGAGTTGTGGGCATGTTCTGTGCTCTGTACAGAGGTCATTGTGCAGGGAGGGGAGGAGGATGAGCTGTGATATCACCTATTATCTTCATTAGAGAGTTGTGGGCATGTTCTGTGCTGTGTACAGAGGTCATTGTGCAGGGAGGGGGAGGAGGTGAGCTGTGATATCACCTATTATCTTCTATAAGAGAGTTGTGGGCATGTCTGTGCTGTGTACAGAGGTCATTGTGCAGGGAGGGGGAGGAGGTGAGCTGTGACATCACCTATTATCTTCTATAAGAGAGTGTGGGCATGCTCTGTGCTGTGTACAGAGGTCATTGTGCAGGGAGGGGGAGGAGGTGAGCTGTGACATCACCTATTATCTTCTATAAGAGAGTTGTGGGCATGCTCTGTGCTGTGTACAGAGGTCATTGTGCAGGGAGGGGGAGGAGGTGAGCTGTGACATCACCTATTATCTTCTATAGAGAGTTGTGGGCATGTTCTGTGCTTGTACAGAGGTCATTGTGCAGGGAGGGGAGGAGGTGAGCTGTGATATCACCTATTATCTTCCATAAGAGAGTTGTGGGCATGTTCTGTGCTGTGTACAGAGGTCATTGTGCAGGGAGGGGGAGGAGGTGAGCTGTGACATCACCTATTATCTTCTATAAGAGAGTTGTGGGCATGTTCTGTGCTCTGTACAGAGGTCATTGTGCAGGGAGGGGGAGGAGGTGAGCTGTGACATCACCTATTATCTTCTATAAGAGAGTTGTGGGCATGTTCTGTGCTGTGTACAGAGGTCATTGTGCAGGGAGGGGGAGGAGGTGAGCTGTGATATCACCTATTATCTTCTATAATAGAGTTGTGGGCATGTTCTGTGCTGTGTACAGAGGTCATTGTGCAGGGAGGGGGAGGAGGTGAGCTGTGATATCACCTATTATCTTCTATAAGAGAGATGTGGGCATGTTCTGTGCTGTGTACAGAGGTCATTGTGCAGGGAGGGGGAGGAGGTGAGCTGTGACATCACCTATTATCTTCTATAAGAGAGTTGTGGGCATGTTCTGTGCCTGTACAGAGGTCATTGTGCAGGGAGGGGGAGGAGGTGAGCTGTGATATCACCTATTATCTTCCATTAGAGAGTTGTGGGCATGTTCTGTGCTGTGTACAGAGGTCATTGTGCAGGGAGGGGGAGGAGGTGAGCTGTGACATCACCTATTATCTTCTATAAGAGAGTTGTGGGCATGTTCTGTGCTTGTACAGAGGTCATTGTGCAGGGAGGGGGAGGAGGTGAGCTGTGATATCACCTATTATCTTCTATAGAAGAGTGTGGGCATGTTCTGTGCTGTGTACAGAGGTCATTGTGCAGGGAGGGGGAGGAGGTGAGCTGTGACATCACCTATTATCTTCTTATAAGAGAGTTGTGGGCATGTTCTGTGCTCTGTACAGAGGTCATTGTGCAGGGAGGGGGAGGAGGTGAGCTGTGATATCACCTATTATCTTCTATAAGAGAGTTGTGGGCATGTCTGTGCTGTGTACAGAGGTCATTGTGCAGGGAGGGGGAGGAGGTGAGCTGTGACATCACCTATTATCTTCTATAAGAGAGTTGTGGGCATGTTCTGTGCTGTGTACAGAGGTCATTGTGCAGGGAGGGGGAGGAGGTGAGCTGTGATATCACCTATTATCTTCTATAAGAGAGTTGTGGGCATGCTCTGTGCTGTGTACAGAGGTCATTGTGCAGGGAGGGGGAGGAGGTGAGCTGTGATATCACCTATTATCTTCATAGAGAGTTGTGGGCATGTTCTGTGCTCTGTACAGAGGTCATTGTGCAGGGAGGGGGAGGAGGTGAGCTGTGATATCACCTATTATCTTCTATAAGAGAGTTGTGGGCATGTTCTGTGCTCGTGTACAGAGGTCATTGTGCAGGGAGGGGAGGAGGTGAGCTGTGAATCACCTATTATCTTCTATAAGAGAGTTGTGGGCATGCTCTGTGCTCTGTACAGAGGTCATTGTGCAGGGAGGGGAGGAGGAGAGCTGTGATATCACCTATTATCTTCCATTAGAGAGTTGTGGGCATGTTCTGTGCTCTGTACAGAGGTCATTGTGCAGGGAGGGGGAGGAGGTGAGCTGTGACTATCACCTATTATCTTCTATAAGAGAGTTGTGGGCATGTTCTGTGCTCTGTGTACAGAGGTCATTGTGCAGGGAGGGGGAGGAGGTGAGCTGTGACATCACCTATTATCTTCTATAAGAGAGTTGTGGGCATGCTCTGTGCTGTGTACAGAGGTCATTGTGCAGGGAGGGGGAGGAGGTGAGCTGTGACTATCACCTATTATCTTCTATAAAGAGTTGTGGGCATGCTCTGTGCTGGTTACAGAGGTCATTGTGCAGGGAGGGGGAGGAGGTGAGCTGTGACATCACCTATTATCTTCTATAAGAGAGTTGTGGGCATGTTCTGTGCTCTGTACAGAGGTCATTGTGCAGGGAGGGGGAGGAGGTGAGCTGTGACATCACCTATTATCTTCTATAAGAGAGTTGTGGGCATGTTCTGTGCTCTGTACAGAGGTCATTGTGCAGGGAGGGGGAGGAGGTGAGCTGTGACATCACCTATTATCTTACATTATAGAGTTGTGGGCATGTTCTGTGCTCTGTACAGAGGTCATTGTGCAGGGAGGGGGAGGAGGTGAGCTGTGATATCACCTATTATCTTCCATTAGAGAGTTGTGGGCATGCTCTGTGCTCTGTACAGAGGTCATTGTGCATGGAGGGGAGGAGGTGAGCTGTGATATCACCTATTATCTTCTATAATAGAGTTGTGGGCATGCTCTGTGCCCTGTACAGAGGTCATTGTGCAGGGAGGGGAAGGAGGTGAGCTGTGACATCACCTATTATCTTCTATAAGAGAGTTGTGGGCATGTTCTGTGCTGTGTACAGAGGTCATTGTGCAGGAAGGGGGAGGAGGTGAGCTGTGACATCACCTATTATCTTCTATAAGAGAGTTGTGGACATGTTCTGTGCTGTGTACAGAGGTCATTGTGCAAGGAGGGGAAGGAGGTGAGCTGTGATATCACCTATTATCTTCTATAAGAGAGTTGTGGGCATGTTCTGTGCTCTGTACCGAGGTCATTGTACAGGGAGGGGGAGGAGGGGAGCTGTGATATCACCTATTATCTTCCATTAGAGAGTTGTGGCCATGTCCTGTGCTCTGTACAGAGGTCATTGTGCAGGGAGGGGGAGGAGGTGAGCTGTGACATCACCTATTATCTTCTATAAGAGAGTTGTGGACATGTTCTGTGCTGTGTACAGAGGTCATTGTGCAGGGAGGGGGAGGGGGTGAGCCGTGACATCACCTATTATCTTCTATAAGAGAGTTGTGGGCATGTTCTTTGCTCTGTACAGAGGTCATTGTGCAGGGAGGGGGAGGAGGAGAGCTGTGATATCACCTATTATCTTCCATTAGAGAGTTGTGGGCATGTTCTGTGCTCTGTACAGAGGTCATTGTGCAGGGAGGGGGAGGAGGTGAGCTGTGATATCACCTATTATCTTCTATAAGAGAGTTGTGGGCATGTTCTGTGCTCTGTACCGAGGTCATTGTGCAGGGAGGGGGAGGAGGTGAGCTGTGATATCACCTATTATCTTCTATAAGAGAGTTGTGGGCATGTTCTGTGCTCTGTACCGAGGTCATTGTGCAGGGAGGGGGAGGAGGTGAGCTGTGACATCACCTATTATCTTCTATAAGAGAGTTGTGAGCATGCTCTGTGCTCTGTACAGAGGTCATTGTGCAGGGAGGGGGAGGAGGGGAGCTGTGATATCACCTGTTTTCTCTTACCGGTGTTGTACTCTTTAGCCCTTGGTCATTGTATGGGAGCGGGGTATGAGCTGTAGAGCTGTGAGATTAACAATTTTACTATAGATTTTGATATGGAAAATGGCAGAAAAAATAAAAATAGTAAAATTACCATAAATAAACACAATTTAAATAATTGAACAAAATTCTAGCTTTAAGAGTGCGGCACCGACCATGAATACGTCTGGAGCAGCCTGCATTCATTGATGGTATCACTTGCCGGTTCCTCTTACATGTTCCCGCTCTTATGTCCCCGGATATACAGTTGGGCCAAAAGTATTGACACCCCTGCAATTCTGTCAGATAATACTCAGTTTCTTCCTGAAAATGATTGCAATCACAAATTCTTTGGTATTATTATCTTCATTTAATTTGTCTTCAATGAAAAAACACAAAAGAGAATGAAGCAAAACATTGATCATTTCACACAAAACTCCAAAAATGGGCCGGACAAAAGTATTGGCACCCTCAGCCTAATACTTGGTTGCACAACCTTTAGCCAAAATAACTGCGATCAACCGCTTCCGGTAACCATCAATGAGTTTCTTACAATGCTCTGCTGGAATTTTACACCATTCTTCTTTGGCAAACTGCTCCAGGTCCCTGATATCTGAAGGGTGCCTTCTCCAAACTGCCATTTTTAGATCTCTTCACAGGTGTTCTATGGGATTCAGGTCTGGACTCATTGCTGGTCACCTTAGAAGTCTCCATTGCTTTCTCTCAAACCATTTTCTAGTGCTTTTTGAAGTGTGTTTTGGGTCATTGTCCTGCTGGAAGACCCATGACCTCTGAGGGAGACCCAGCTTTCTCACACTGGGCCCTACATTATGCTGCACAATGTGTTGGTAGTCTTCAGACTTCATGATGCCATGCACACGGTCAAGCAGTCCAGTGCCAGAGGCAGCAAAGCAACCCCAAAACATCAGGGAACCTCCGCCATGTTTGACTGTAGGGAGCGTGTTCTTTTCTTTGAATGCCTCTTTTTTTCTCCTGTAAACTCTATGTTGATGCCTTTGCCCATAAATCTCTACTTTTGTCTCATCTGACCAGAGAACATTCTTCCAAAACGTTTTAGGCTTTCTCAGGTAAGTTTTGGCAAACTCCAGCCTGGCTTTTTTATGTCTCGGGGTAAGAAGTGGGGTCTTCCTGGGTCTCCTACCATACAGTCCCTTTTCATTCAGACGCCGCCGGATAGTACGGGTTGACACTGTTGTACCCTCGGACTGCAGGGCAGCTTGAACTTGTTTGGATGTTAGTCGAGGTTCTTTATCCACCATCCACACAATCTTGCGTTGAAATCTCTCGTCAATTTTTCTTTTCCGTCCACATCTAGGGAGGTTAGCTGCAGTGCCATGGGCTTTACACTTCTTTTTTTTTTTTTAACCATGAGATTTTTATTGAAGAAAAAAGAAAGGAAATAACAACAACTGGACAGCAAGGCCAGTACGTAAGTAAGGCAAATACTGACAAAATGGGGTTAACGGCACTTAGTGTTAAAACCTATAGGGGAATGAGAATCACAGAGTAAAGTAAAAGGGAAGAGGTTCCTTTAACCCAGCATAGGGAACCAGAGGGAGGGTTGTTAACCCCATTTTGTTATGCTGTTAAACCTTATGCTATACTGTGAACCTTTAGCTATGTGCCTGCAGACAGGTACCATTAGGGTTGATTGATTTCACATATTTTTTCAGTGAGGTTCCCATATTAAAACCTAATTACAAAGAGGGAGGTCTAAAACGCTAAAGTTCCATAGGGACTTTATTTGCTATATGTGCACCCCTTGGGCATTATAGGCTTATATCATGTATGGTCTTTGATGATGCATGTTTCGATCCATGTAAAAACTTGCTCTTATTGGTATATTTGCACCTTACTTCGGCTCTATAGATAAAATATCATATATACTCTTTGTTGGAAGATATATCACTGTACCAGAATAGGCGATTGGTGCTGAGGCTGTTCTATGATATATCCTTTTTCATATGAACTGTTATAGCTGTATTGGGCTGTTTTTAAGTGCTTTTATCCTTGTGTGGTGTTTTTGTAATTAAAATATAATTGTTAATATTTCATAAACTATTTCTTGAGGTTGTGTCGCTTCTTAGAGACCTTGCTTGTTTGCTCAATTTAACTCTTTATTGGTCTAGCGATCCCGGTACTCTAAATATATATATATATATTGGTGGTGCCCTTCCCTTTCTACTTACAGATATATATAATCAATCATCAAGTTAAGAATGGGCGACGTAGTAGGACGAAGAGGACCAAGGGTCCCACCAAGACCTAATCCTAATTCTTCATATGCAAAATATAGATTTAGTTGGTTGATCAGTTTCTGGGAAGACGGCACAGTCGGCAGCTTCCAGTGACGGGTCACACAAGTCCTGGCCGCGACTAAAATGTTTGTGAGGATAGGCCTGAGAGTGAGAGGGAGGTCCATTACTCCAATACCCAGTACCGCCATGGGACTGGACAGGGTAGATGAGAAATGCAGAACCCCCTCGATGATGTTCTCCACCTCCTTCCAAAACACCAGAAGTCTAGGGCAGTCCACCAGACATGTTCGAGCGAGCCGGGTTGTGAACACTGTTTCCAGCATAGAGGAGAGGAGGTCGACCCCAAACCTGGCCAGTCGAACCTTCGGAGAGAAGGTGGTCATATAAAAAGGAGTATTGTAGATATCTAATAGATATCTCAGATGTATTATAGATAATTTACCTTCTGAGCTGGTATTTCAGTAATTCCCCTTGGGATTTAGGTTTCAGCTTTTCTGTATATATAGATATTAGTCTGGAAATGTATATACGTGTTTAGTTAGGGCATGTGACTATTATATGGTCATAATGGCAGATGTGGTATTACCTTATAAGATGTTGGTGTATCCAGACTTTATGTGTGCTGTCCTGTGTTAGGAACAGTCCTAGTCCCAATGTTTGTAGCCTATGGATATATATATACATATTCAGATGTTTTATGTATCTAACTGAGTATCACATAGAACCAAAAGTCCCATATGTACCGTGTCTATAGTGGTAGAGGTGTAGAGCTGTCCTCTGAGTGCAGTGCGAATGTCTGTGGTACCTAATGGTAGTATATTAGCTGGTGTAAAGAGGATACCAAACTTATTAACACAGATAGCCCATAGTGCCCCCGAGACTATCTACAGCACTTTTCAATCAATTTTGTGCCTCTGACAGCGCTGCCCGCAGTCATGGCAACGCTACATAACAAAAAACATAGGCACTTCCGGTACGCGGGTTGTGTTTCACCGCGCATGCGCGAACTCCGGAATCCACTTCCGGTTCGCGGGCCGGCGGGACTCGCAATAAAAGGGGGAAGCCCAGAACACATAGCAACCTCTGCCACAAGCACGGACCGTGCTGGCCCCTACTCTCATGACCAGTGAGCGGATCCTGTCAATGACAGGACAACATATAAATAAGCTAAGTACCCATTTTTTCTGTGTTAATAAGTTTGGTATTCCTCTTTTTACCACACAGCTGAGATATAACTACTAGGACTGTTCCTAACACAGGACGCACACATAAAGTCTGGATACACCAACATCTTATAAGCAGGGGCTGGCTGGAGCCTCCATCCCTGGGTGGCAGATTTGCCCTGCCGGCCCTGACTTGAGAAGCGGGGGGGGGTGCTGTCAGGGCTGACTTGAGAAGCGGGGGGGGGGGTGCTGTCAGGGCTGACTTGAGAAGGGGGGGGGGGTGCTGTCAGGGCTGACTTGAGAAGCGGGGGGGGGGGTTATGTGCTGTCAGCCCTTACCTGATCCGAGACTTCCAGCGTCACAGAGCAACTCCCGCGGCCGGGCCGTTTCGCGTCATGTGCCGGCCGCAAAGCCAGCCCGCCCCTGCTTATAAGGTAATACCACATCTGCCATTATGACCATATAATAGTCACATGCCCTAACTAAACACGTATATACATTTCCAGACTAATATCTATATATACAGAAAAGCTGAAACCTAAATCCCAAGGGGAATTACTGAAATACCAGCTCAGAAGGTAAATTATCTATAATACATCTGAGATATCTATTAGATATCTACAATACTCCTTCTTTATATGACCACCTTCTCTCCATAGCTACTCAAAGTCTCTAAAACATACCATCACATCTAGCCAGTGTCTCATGCAAGCCAGCCTTACCTACTCACCAGGAACAACAGGTAATCAGTCTAGCCATTCTATACCACATTCCCCTGCAACTTTTATATATTTTTTCATTTTGATACTTCCTGGTCCTTTTTCTTTAGTCTCTTATCTCAGTTTTTCACTAGGATCTCATGCAATATAGACCACAAAGTAACCCTGTTAATTTATGCTATCCTATGTAACTGAGTGTCAATCCTGTACATAATGTACCGTATATATGTAGACAGATATATACTCCACTGTTTGCACTGTATATATTCTCACTGTCATTTTGTTATTATTTTTTTCATAGTGACGTATTGATAAAGGTCCGGTACAGGACCGAAACGTTTGCTGTCACCTCTCACCCTGTATATATGTCTTCAAATAAATCACTAATAAGCAACTACTCTTGACTAGATGAGTGCTTGGATCTTTCTAATAATGGTGGGTTTACACACACCAATTTATCTGTTCAATCTCTGAACCAATCTCTGGTTGCAGTGAAATCATGGATACATTGCTCCATTTTGTGGCTGTGTACAACATGGAGCAATGTATCCATGATTTCACTGCAACCAGAGATCTGTTCAGATATTGAACAGATAAATTGGTGTGTGTAAACCCATCCATAACAGGTAAGTTACAGGTGCTGTTAATTACACAAATTAGAGAAGCATCACATGATTTTTCTAAGGGTGCCAATACTTTTGTCCACCCCCTTTTTATGTTTGGTGGAATTAGATCCAATTTGGCTTTAGGACAATTCTTTTTGGGTTTTTTCATTCAAGACAAATTAAATGAAGATAATAATACCAAAGAATTAGTGATTGCAATCATTTTCAGGACGAAACTGAGTATTATCTCACAGAATGGCAGGGGTGTCAATACTTTTGGCCACAACTGCATCTGAAGTCTTTGCATTCGCCTGTAATTTGGTCCTGATTTTTATTCTTGGGTTAATCTATGATACGATTCTCCAAGAGGAAGAATTCAGACTAACGAAGATGTGCCGCAGCCTTTTCCCTTACAATAAGGCAGTGGGCAACGGCCCTGGTCTCGGGTTTTTGTAGGAGCCACTGAGCCATTCTGCAGCTCACAACATCAAGGGTTTAATCCAAAAGAAGTCTCCTTACATACAGGCAATACCATGGTACATGGTCATGACCTAAAATGTTGGCATTCTTGTAATTGTTCATGAGAAGGAAGCATTTTTCCTAGAAAATGACTCCACTTACGTAGGTTTTGTTATACACAGGTTTATTTCCTTTGGCATCTTTCCAGTATTGTGGGTAAACACCTTTTTTTTCCAGCATGTGACGCTCGTTCACACTCACCTGTGACAAGTAACAGGAGTGGGCAATATGAGAATCACACCTGTAACCAGATAAAAAGGGGAGAAGTTCTCTCAATCTTTGCATTGTGTCTGTGTGCCGCACTAAGCATGGAGGACAGAAAGAGGAAACGAGTACTGTCTGAGGACAAGAACCAAAATTGTGGATAATATCAATAATCTCAAGGTTACAAGTCCATCTCCAGAGATCTGGATGTTCCTTTGTCCACGGTGTGCAACATAATCAAGACGTTTACAACCTAGGGCAGTGTAGCTAATCTCCCTGGATGTAGATGGAAGAGAAAAATTGAGTTGTAACGCAGGATAGTCCGGACGATGGATGAGACCCAAATAAGAATTAGAGAAATTCAAACTGAAATTCAATCAGTGTAAGCACGAATTATCCGTCCACATGTGAATGACATGATACGCTAGGAGGAGGACCCACTGCTGACACAGAGACAGAAAAAAGCCAAAATGTACATGAGGAATCTAAATCCTTCTGAAAGCGTCTTGTGGGCGGATGAGACAAGATAAAGCTTTATGGTGAAACCATCATTCTACTGTTAACCGACCTACAGTCACACATGCGGGAGGTCAGAGAAAAGGGCACAAGACCAACAGTCACATATGGGGGAGGTCAGAGAAAAGAGCACATGACCTACAGTCACATATGGTGGAGGCTAGAGAAAAGAGCACAGGACCTACAGTCACATATGGGGGAGGTCAGAGAAAAGAGCACAGGACCTACAGTCACATATGGGGGAGGTCAGAGAAAAGAGCACAGAACCTACAGTCACATATGAGGGTGGTCAGAGAAAAGAGCACCAGACCTATAGTCACATATGGGGGAGGTCAGAGAAAAGAGCACAAGAGCTACAGTCACATATGGGAGAGGTCAGAGAAAAGAGCACAGGACCTACACTCACATATGGGGGAGGTCAGAGAAAAGAGCACAGGACCTACAGTCACATATGGGGGAGGGCAGAGAAAAGAGCACAAGACCTAGTGTCACATATGGGGGAGGTCAGAGAAAAGAGCACAGGACCCACAGTCACATATGGTGGAGGCTAGAGAAAAGAGCACAGGACCTACAGTCACATATGGGGGAGGGCAGAGAAAAGGGTACAGGACTCACAGTCACATATGGGGGAGGGAAGAGAAAAGAACACAGGATCTACAGTCACATATGGGGGAGGCCAGTGAAAAGAGCACAGGACCTACAGTCACATGTGAAGGAGGTCAGAGAAAAGAGCACAGGACCTACAGTCACATGTGGAGGAGGTCAGAGAAAGGACACAGGAACTACAGTCACATATGGTGGAGGTCAGAGAAAAGACCACAGGACCTACAGTCACATATGGTGGAGGTCAGAGAAAAGAGCACAGGACCTACAGTCACATATGGTGGAGGTCAGAGAAAAGAGCACAGGACCTACAGTCACATATGGGGGAGGTCAGAGAACAGAACACAGGAACTACAGTCACATGTGGAGGAGGTCAGAGAAAAGGACACAGGAATTACAGTCACATATGGTGGAGGTCAGAGAATAGAGTACAGGACCTACAGTCACATGTGGGGGAGGTCATAGAAAAGAGCACAGGACCTACAGTCACATATGGTGGAGGTTAGAGAAAAGAGCACAGGACCTACAGTCACATGTGGAGGAGGTCAGAGAAAAGAGCACAGGACCTACAGTCACATATGGTGGAGGTCAGAGAAAAGAGCACAGGACCTACAGTCACATGTGGAGGAGGTCAGAGAAAAGAGCACAGGACCTACAGTCATATATGGGGGAGGTCAGAGAAAAGAGCACAGGACCTACAGTCACATATGGGGGAGGTGAGAGAAAAGAGCACAGGACCTACAATCACATATGGGGGAGGACAGAGAAAATAGCACAGGACCTATAGTCACATATGGGGGAGGTCAGAGAAAATAGCACAGGACCTACAGTCACATATGGGGGAGGTCATAGAAAAGAGCACAGGACCTACAGTCACATATGGGGGAGGTGAGAGAAAAGAGCACAGGACCTACAATCACATATGGGGGAGGGCAGAGAAAAGACCACAGGACCTACAGTCACATATGGGGGAGGTCAGAGAAAAGACCACAGAGACCTACACTCATGTTTTGAGAATGACACCAAAATGATATTTTCCCATGATCTGCTGCCCTCTGGTTTTTATTTGTGTTTGTCTGATGTTTATATCACATACAGAAATATAATTGCAATCATATTATGATACCAAAAGGTTCTATTGACAGTTAGAATGAGTTAATGCAGCCAGTGAATATTTGCAGTGTTGACCCTTCTTCTTCAGGACCTCTGCAATTCTCCCTGGCTGCTCTCAATCAACTTCTGGACCAAATCCTGACTGATAGCCTCCATTCTTCCATTCCTCCATTCTTCCATTCTTCCATTCTTCCATTCTTGCATAATCAATGCTTGCATTTTGGCAGAATTTGTTGGTTTTTGTTTGTTCACCCGTCTCTTGATGATTGACCACAAGTTCTCAATGGGATTAAGATCTGGGGAGTTTCCAGGCCATGGACCCAAAATCTCTATGTTTTGTTCTCTGAGCCATTTAGTTATCACCTTTGCTTTATGGCAAGGTGCTCCATCATGCTGGAGAAGGCATTGTTGGGCGCCAAACTGCTCTTGGACGGTTGGGAGAAGTTGCTCTTGGAGGACATTCTGGTACCATTCTTTATTCATGGCTGTTTTTAGGCAAGACTGTGAGTGAGCCGATTCCCTTGGCTGAGAAGCAACCCCACACATGAATGGTTTCAGGATGCTTTACAGTTGGCATGAGACAAGACTGGTGGTAGCGCTCACCTCTTCTTCTCCGAATAAGCTGTTTTCCAGATGTCCCAAACAATCGAAAAGGGGATTCATCAGAGAAAATGACTTTCCCCCAGTCCTCAGCAGTCCACTCCCTGTACCTTCCCCAGTCCTCAGCAGTCCACTCCCTGTACCTTTCCCCCAGTCCTCAGCAGTCCACTCCCTGTACCTTTCCCTCAGTCCTCAGCAGTCCACTCCCTGTACCTTTCCCCCAGTCCTCAGCAGTCCACTCCCTGTACCTTCCCCCAGTCCTCAGCAGTCCACTCCCTGTACCTTTCCCCCAGTCCTCAGCAGTCCACTCCCTGTACCTTCCCCCAGTCCTCAGCAGTCCACTCCCTGTACCTTTCCCCCAGTCCTCAGCAGTCCACTCCCTGTACCTTTCCCCCAGTCCTCAGCAGTCCACTCCCTGTACCTTTCCCCCAGTCCTCAGCAGTCCACTCCCTGTACCTTTCCCCCAGTCCTCAGCAGTCCACTCCCTGTACCTTTCCCCCAGTCCTCAGCAGTCCACTCCCTGTACCTTTCCCCCAGTCCTCAGCAGTCCACTCCCTGTACCTTTCCTCCAGTCCTCAGCAGTCCACTCCCTGTACCTTTCCTCCAGTCCTCAGCAGTCCACTCCCTGTACCTTTCCCCCAGTCCTCAGCAGTCCACTCTCTGTACGTTTCCCCCAGTCCTCAGCAGTCCACTCCCTGTACCTTTCCCCCAGTCCTCAGCAGTCCACTCCCTGTACCTTTCCCCCAGTCCTCAGCAGTCCACTCCCTGTACCTTTCCCCCAGTCCTCAGCAGTCCACTCCCTGTACCTTTCCCCCAGTCCTCAGCAGTCCACTCCCTGTACCTTTCCCCCAGTCCTCAGCAGTCCACTCCCTGTACCTTTCCCCCAGTCCTCAGCAGTCCACTCCCTGTACCTTTCCCCCAGTCCTCAGCAGTCCACTCCCTGTACCTTTCCCCCAGTCCTCAGCAGTCCACTCCCTGTACCTTTCCCCCAGTCCTCAGCAGTCCACTCCCTGTACTTTTTGCAGAATATCAGTCGGTCCCTGATGTTTTTTCTGGAGAGAAGTGGCTTCTTTACTGCCCTCCTTGAAACCAGGCCTTGCTCAAAGAGTCTCCGCAGTCTCACAGTGCGTGCAGAAGCACTCACACCAGCCTGCTGCCATTCCTGAGCAAGCTCGGCACTGCTGGTTGTCCCATCCCGCAGTTGAAACAGTTTTAAGATACGGTCCTGGCGCTTGCTGGTCTTTCTTGGGCGTCCTGGAGCCTTTTTGACAACAATGGAAGCTCTCTCCTTGAAGTTCTTGATGATGCGATAGATTGTTGACTGAGGTGCAATCTTTCTAGCTCCGATACTCTTCCCTGTTAGGCCATTTTTGTGCAGTTCAATGATGGCTGCACGTGTTTCTTTAGAGATAACCATGGTTAACTGAAAAGAAACAATGATACCAAGCACCAGCCTCCTTTTAAAGTGTCCAGTGGTGTCATTCTTACTTAATCATGACTGATTGATCGCCAGTCCTGTCCTCATTAACACCCACATCTGTGTTAATGGAACAATCACTCCTGCTCCTTTTAAGGCAGGACTGCAATGATGTTGAAATGTGTTTTGGGGTTAAAGTTAATTTTCTAGGCAAATATTGACTTTGCAAGTAATTGCTGTTAAGCTGATCACTCTTTATGACATTCTGGAGTATATGCACATTGCCATTAGAAAAACTGAAGCAGTAGACTTTGTTAAAATTAATATTTGTATCATTCTCAAACTTTTGGCCATGACTGTATAGTCACATATGGGGGAGGACAGAGAAAAGAGCACAGGACCTACAGTCACATATGGGGGAGGACAGAGAAAAGAGCACAGGACCTACAGTCACATATGGGGGAGGTCTAAAATCAGCATAGACATAATGGAGGCCCAGCCGCTCAGTTGGTGTCCTGCCATTGGTGTATAAATATTGATATAAGGATCATTGATGGAATCTCATGATTCCCATTCTGGAGAAGCGCCAGTGTCTGTGGGATTTTTGGCTTTGGAGAAGGTCCTGGTGACCTCTGATGTATCTCGGGATGTTGCACCAGCACATTCTCGTCTTGTCTGTTTTTCAGTTTTATGATAAGGCTTATGTGAAATTGATGGCGGATATACCAGATATGACCGTGGAGTAGTGGGGGGAGGTGGGAGATACATTTTAGTCTTCGGTGTGGATTTTTCGGGGCTTTTTGATCCACCAAAAATGTCTAAATAGAGTTTATTATATCACAGTAGGTTGAGGAGGTTTTGCACCATTAAAACTGAATCTGAAATCCTGAGCACTACAGGCACAAAGACACCATCACATCCAACAGTGTGAAGCCTCAGTTCTCACACTGCACAGGCCGGGGGAACGGGGCCAGCAGGATACTGTGGGGGCAGTATATCAAGTGGGGGGCTGATGGGAGCTCATATGCTGACTGGGGGGCTGTATGGGCCGGTATACTATGTATGGAGCTGTGAAGGCCACTATACTGTGTGGGGGGCTGTGGGAGTCACTATTTTGTGTGGGAAGCTGTGAGAGCCATATCCTGCGTGTGGGTTCTGTGGCTTTAACTATACTGTGTGGGGGTGTCATGACTGTGAATATTTTGATTATCTTTTGAGCATTCTTCCCCTGTTCCAAGATGGCGTCCTTTGCTTCAGTGCCTTTTGTCTTCCTGCCTTTATAATCTCCACCCCAGCCTCTAGACATTTCTAGAGTATTCTGCCTGGTTTCCTGCTCCTAGTGGCTTCTCCAGTTCTCTGCCTACTCCTGCAAATCCTGTGTGAATCTCTCCTTACTGCTCTTTAGAGGTTCTGCTACCTTCACCTGTTGCCAGCGTTCCTTCTTTTGGCTGCTTGTACGTCTCCCTCTGCTGCGGCTCTTACCTCACCTGCCTTTGCTGACGCGTAAGCTGGTTGCTGCTCTGTTGCTTCCTACATTCTAATAGATGCAAAGCACGAGACTGTTCTGGACTAATTTGCTCTGCATCCATTTCTTGACTTTCTAAGACTTCCCTCCCAGGCCTCCCTGGATGATTTAATGTGTTATATAGATGACCCGCCCAGGCCGGGGTACTCTGAGCTCGGGCACCGTGTCAGGGGAACCCGTGGCGCTGGGGGTCGGTGACTTCTTAAGTACAGTTTTTGTTAGAATGGTTCATGACGCCACCTGTAGTACCTGGTGAGGGATCACCAGTGCCGCCACAGTCCTCCGGAGGGCGTTGGAATTGCGGCAAGGGTAGTATAGCTTCCTACAGGTGAAGCTGGCCTCAGTGGCAGCGTTAGCTGAAATAAAAGTTCAATGATGGCAATACAAAGACACAAAGGCAATTTCACTCATTCCGGGTACTTTACTGGAAACAAGCATCCAACGATTACATAGTCCACAGCTCAGCAATGATGTAATTCACAAATAACCTTTTGGGTGGCTGTAAGCAGATGCAAGGCGGAGTGGAGGTACCCATGGTATGCCTTAGTTAACGAACCCGTGTCCTGTTAGCCCTGCCTCGGATAAGTCTTTTCCCAGTCCCGCTGAGGTAGTAATCGAGTTCCTCTCTCTCTCTCTCTCTACCTGGACCCCGACCTCTATGAAGAACCGGGTGGACTGCTCCATGAGTGGCAGGGTGCTGTAGCTGGTAAACAGGCCGCAGCAACCGGTTGACGGCTACGGAGGTGGACCACGGATCCGGCTTTCTGTTGTGGACTGGAGAAGCTCCCCGGAGTATGGACGCTCCGCGCTGGGGTTCCCACTTTCTCTCTCGGGCCCAGACTCACACATCAGGCACACCCTCTCAAGGTCCCCTCAGGACCCTCTTTCATCTTCCCTCAAGTCCAGTCTGCAACTTGCCTGTTCTCTCCTACCGACTCCCCTCCCCCTCCCCCTAGGGTACCACCCTGGCTTGAGTGTAGGAGTGCTGGAATTGGGTCCCTCCTACCAACCCTGCATCCACTTACAGTTGGGATAATTACACCACTTTTATGGGTGTAATACCCCGGTGTGACGCCTGACCAACGGGGGGCGCCACATACCCCCTTGATGAAACATACTCGTCCGCGAGTATAGGTACCTGGAAAACTGGGGAGCGAAAAAAAAAAAAAATTTTCAACAGGTAACTATTTACAATCAGGCATGCTTATTTTTCTTCCTGCTCCCAGGAGGCACATTATCCTTAAATGTTACTTAACACACACACAGCAGTGGTTATTATAGACCTCACGGTCCTCGGGTCACCCATTGCCCAAGATCTTACTCTCCGGTCAACAACTTTCTGCACACAATTTAACTTTGGAGCCCTCAGCCCAACAGGGATTGGTACTAACTGTGCTGGTCCGGCGGTAACATATTGTCCAGCACAGTCCAGCGTGAGTTACCACCGCCGGATCGCTATATATCATCACAAAGACACTCGAGAGTCTCTGGCTACTTGCATCATTAGTCCAGGCTCAAACAAACATTGTTAACGGGGACAGAGTTCCACTTTCAAGTCTATGGGTTCATAGTTCAAAAGAAAAGGGGCAATGTTCATTATGCAGTAATAAAAGGAGTTACATACATATTGAGTCTTTTCGAAAAGGTCTCTTCAAGACGGGACACATGGATGGCAAACCACCCCATCGGTCCTGAGTGTCTCTCAAATGTCACTTACTCACCTCTGTACAGATTACGATCCGGATGACCGCGCTGCAAGTGTGATTCCACGTCTCTCCTTGTTACAAGAATGTCCTCATTTAGTCTGGGCTCGCGGATAAATCCCCATCCTTCCTCATAATAGGTGGACACCATAGTTCCATGTCTATGCAACTACAGGGGAAGCGGGGTTTTTGCACGGGCCTCCTTGTGAATCCGACAGGTGGCCCGTTCTCTCCGCCACCACTCCTCTTGCCGGCGCTGTCGAGTCTGCTGGTCTCGCAAACTTAACGGAGTCAGGTACCTGGCGGGGCTGAGTTGCCGGTCGGGACCTGCGACGTGGCTCTGGTCTCTGCCGTGCCCACGGAGATTGGGGCACCCTGCCGCTGCTGTTGCTATACAGTCCACTACGCGGCCTCTGGGGTGCTCCCTTCAGAGGCTCTTCCACCATAGTCCTGATCCTCGAAGTCCGCCTCATCTCCCACCTCCTTGCCTTCCACGACGACATCCGGCTCCTCTGGGGATGGTTGTGCAGCTTCGATCTGGGGATGGTTGCTGGGCCGGGATAGTGTATCAACAGGGGCTTCCGTCTGAGTCCTGTGTCCGGGGTTGGACAGGTGGCAGAACATGTGGTAACGAGGCGCGGTACTCCATGACCGCTCGTGCTGCCACAGCCACCACCCGCACCTCTCAGTTGTCCCGCATGCTTCTCAGCTCACAGGCCCGTTCGGCGCTCCACCATCAGCACACCCTCTCCAAGGCTTCCTCCAAATCCTGGTGGAACCTCACAATAGTGTCTCTCCAATAGTCAGCATCCCCCTCCAATGTCAAGAGGGAGGCCACTCCCAGGTCTCCAAGTGCGATCCTGGTCTGCTCCTCGACCTCGCGCACTATGTCACGCCACCAGGGTGCTGCCATGCTGCTGGGTACCAAGGCTCCTTCTCTACACTATCCTTCTTTTCCGGTCTGTCTTTGTATGGGCGGCAACTCCGAGGCCCCTTCCACTGGGCCACCCCTTGATTGATTGACGCCATCGGGGCTGCCAAGCCTTTTCGCGCCTCTGTCTAGGACCTCCTTTGTCTTTGGGCTGAGGCACGCCCCCGGGCCTGCACATGTCTTCTTCTCACATGCCTATGTCGCAATCTTGGGAATCTCAGTAAAAATGGTGGGAGCCCACTTTTGGCACCATGTATTGATGATAAGAGTCCAAGGTTAAACAGTTCAAAGGCACACAGTACCCAGTAACACCAGGCACGGGATCCTGTTCATGAGCGCCAGGCCAGGGTACTTAGAGCTTGGGCACGGCGTCAGGGGAACGCTCTCACGGGTGGCTGCACCCGTGTCCGTGGCTCTGGGCGTTGGTGACTTTTTAAATACAGTTTTTGTTAGAATGGTTCATGACGCCACCTGTAGTACCTGGTGAGGGATCACCAGTGCCGCCACAGTCCTCCGGAGGGCGTTGGAATTGCGGTAAGTGTGGTAAAGCTTCCTACAGGTGAAGCTGGGCCTCCGGGGCAACGTTAGCTGAAATAAAAGTTCAATGATGGCAATACAGAGACACGAAGGTAGTTTCACTCATTCCAGGTACTTTACTGGAAACAAGCATCTATTGATTACATAGTCCACAGTTCAGCAATGATGTAATTCACAGGTAACCTTTCGGGTGGCTGTAAGCGGATGCAAGGCGGAGTGGAGGTAGTAATGGAGTTCCTCTCTCTCTTTCTCTCTCTGCTACCTGGACCCTGACCTCTATGGAGAATCGGGTGGACCGCTCCGTGAGTGGCAAGGTGCTGTGGCTGGTAAACAGGTCTCAGCAACCAGTTGACGGCTACGGAGGTGGACTCCGGCCGTTTCCTCAGATCCAGTTTTCTGTGGTGGACTGGGGAAGCTCCCCGGAGTATGGGTTCCCCCTTTCTCTCTCGGGCCCAGACTCACGTGTCAGGCACCCTCTCTCAAGGTCCCCTCAGGATCCCCTTTCATCTTCCCTCAGGTCCAGTCTGCAACTTGCCGATTCTCCCCTTCTGACTCCCCTCCCCCTCCCCCTAGGGTACCACCCTGACTTCAGTGAGGGAGAGCTGGAATTGGGTCCCTCCTACCGACCCTGCATCCACTTACAGTTGGGATAATTACACCGCTTTTATTGGTGTAATACCCCGGTGTGACGCCTGAGCAACGGGGGCGCCACATAGACTTGCTTAAACATCTCCTTGTTTGGACTTGCCATAGACTTTCCTTTTACAGCATCTCCAAGTGTAAACCGCGCTTTATAGACTGCTCCGCTGATTGCATTTTTCTGTCAGACTTTTCAACAGGCTTCAGTCAATATCTACACCGTGTGTTTATGGACTTTGAGTTTTCCTCTGCACTTTGTTGTGAAACAGTGTGAGTTTTTCATCTATAAACTGTGTTCAGTTGTGTCTTTGCTCCTCACAAAAAGATTCCTGAGTTATAAAAATATAATTATTACAGGGGGCTGTGGGGGCCACTACACTGTGTGGCGGGCTTTGTGGTTATTTTATTGTGTTGGTGGCATTGCGGGGACATCATACTGTACGTGTGGGGGGATTAGCTTTGGGGATACTATATGTGTGGGTGCGAGGACATCTTACTCTATAAAAGGGGCCATAAAAGGGGTCTCATCATCCCCGGTTTGCTGCACACTAGAAGTATCCGGGTCACCAGCTCCGATACAGTGCACGATAAGAAGTATCCAGGTCACCAGCTCCGATACAGTGCATGATAAGAAGTATCCGGGTCACCAGCTCCGATACAGTGCACGATAAGAAGTATCCAGGTCACCAGCTCCGATACAGTGCATGATAAGAAGTATCCGGGTCACCAGCTCCGATACAGTGCACGATAAGAAGTATCCGGGTCACCAGCTCCGATACAGTGCACGATAAGAAGTATCCGGGCCACCAGCTCTGATACAGTGCACGATAAGAAGTATCCGGGTCACCAGCTCCAATACAGTGCATGATAAGAAGTATCCGGGTCACCAGCTCCGATACAGTGCATGATAAGAAGTATCCGGGTCACCAGCTCCGATACAGTGCACGATAAGAAGTATCCAGGTCACCAGCTCCGATACAGTGCACGATAAGAAGTATCCGGGTCACCAGCTCCGATACAGTGCACGATAAGAAGTATCCGGGTCACCAGCTCCGATACAGTGCATGATAAGAAGTATCCAGGTCACCAGCTCCGATACAGTGCACGATAAGAAGTATCCGGGTCACCAGCTCCGATACAGTGCACGATAAGAAGTATCCGGGTCACCAGCTCCGATACAGTGCATGATAAGAAGTATCCGGGTCACCAGCTCCGATACAGTGCACGATAAGAAGTATCCGGGTCACCAGCTCCGATACAGTGCACGATAAGAAGTATCCGGGTCACCAGCTCCGATACAGTGCATGATAAGAAGTATCCGGGTCACCAGCTCCGATACAGTGCACGATAAGAAGTATCCGGGTCACCAGCTCCGATACAGTGCACGATAAGAAGTATCCATATCACCACCTCCAATACAGCGCACAATAAGAAATATCCGGGTCACCAGCTCCGATACAGTGCACGATAAGAAGTATCCGGGTCACCAGCTCCGATACAGTGCACGATAAGAAGTATCCGGGTCACCAGCTCCGATACAGTGCACGATAAGAAGTATCCGGGTCACCAGCTCCGATACAGTGCATGGTAAGAAGTATCCATATCACCACCTCCAATACAGCGCACAATAAGAAGTATCCGGGTCACCAGCTCCGATACAGTGCACGATAAGTATCACCAGCATCGTATTAGAAGATGATATTCCTGGCATGCAGTATATTTGGGAGTGGTGTATTAATGATATTCCTGGCATACAGACCTGACGTTATTTTAGTCTGGAGACAGATGGTTTCATATATGGAGCAGCTGAATCACTGGGAGGATGAAAATGAAAGCAGAAGATGATGGCAGAAGGAATGTGAGGAATCTCTCCTGGAAGATTCTCGACATATCTTCAAGGGTGGAAACTGCTATAAACCCTGCTGTGTACACCTGACTGCTCCCTCTATACACACTATACACATTATAGCTACTCCCCGACTACACGTGCTACATCTGCACCTCACAGCTCCCAATAAGTACACTATATCTACACCCAAAGGCTCCCTCTACACCTACATCCACACCCCTACTGCTCCCTCTACACCTCCTACATCTACACCCTGACCGCTCACTCTACACCCCCTACATCTACACCCCGACCGCTCCCTCTACACTTCCTACATCCACACCCCTACTGCTCCCTCTACACCTCCTACATCTACACCCCGACCGCTCACTCTACACCCCCTACATCTACACCCCGACCGCTCCCTCTACACTTCCTACATCCACACCCCTACTGCTCCCTCTACACCTCCTACATCTACACCCCGACCGCTCACTCTACACCTCCTACATCTACACCCCTACTGGTCCATCTACACCTCCTACATCTACACCCCGACCGCTCACTCTACACCTCCTACATCTACACCCCGACCGCTCACTCTACACCTCCTACATCTACACCCCGACCGCTCCCTCTCCACCTCCTACATCTACACCCCGACCGCTCACTCTACACCTCCTACATCTACACCCCTATGCTCCCTCTACACCTCCTACATCTACACCCCGACCGCTCACTCTACACCTCCTACATCTACACCCCTACTGGTCCATCTACACCTCCTACATCTACACCCCGACCGCTCACTCTACACCTCCTACATCTACACCCCGACCGCTCACTCTACACCTCCTACATCTACACCCCGACCGCTCACTCTACACCTCCTACATCTACACCCCAACCGCTCACTCTACACCTCCTACATCTACACCCCGACCACTCACTCTACACTTCCTACATCTACACCCCAACTGCTCACTCTACACCTCCTACATCTACACCCCGACCGCTCACTCTACACCTCCTACATCTACACCCCGACCACTCACTCTACACTTCCTACATCTACACCCCAACTGCTCACTCTACACCTCCTACATCTACACCCCGACCGCTCACTCTACACCTCCTACATCTACACCCCAACCGCTCACTCTACACCCCTACTGCTCCCTCTACACCTCCTACATCTACACCCCTACTGCTCCCTCTACACCTCCTACATCTACACCCCGACCGCTCACTCTACACCTCCTACATCTACACCCCTACTGCTCCCTCTACACCTCCTACATCTAACACCCGACCGCTCACTCTACACCTCCTACATCTACACCCCCTACTGCTCCCTATACACATCCTACATCTACACCTGACCACTCCCTCTACACTTCCTACATCTACACCCCAACCGCTCCCTCTACACTTCCTACATCTACACCCCGACCGCTCCCTCTACACTTCCTACATCTACACCCCGACCGCTCACTCTACACCTCCTACATCTACACCCCGACCGCTCACTCTACACCTCCTACATCTACACCCCAACCGCTCACTCTACACCTCCTACATCTACACCCCGACTGTTCACTCTACACCCCCTACATCTACACCCCGACTGCTCACTCTACACCCCCTACCTCTACACCCGATTGCTCACTCTACACTTCCTACACCTACACCCCGACCTCTCCATCTACACCTCCTACATCTACACACCGACCTCTCCCTCTACACCTACTACATCTACACCCTGACCTCTCCCTCTACACCTCCTACATCTACACCCCGACCACGCCATCTACACCTCCTACATCTACACCCTGACCGCTCCCTCTACAACTCCTACATCTACACTCCGACTGCTCCCTCTACACCTCCTACATCTACACCCCGACCTCTCCATCTACACCTACTACATCTACATTCCGACCTCTCCCTCTACACCTACTACATCTACACCCCAACCGCTCCCTCTACACTTCCTACATCTACACCCCGACCGCTCCCTCTACACTTCCTACATCTACACCCCGACCGCTCACTCTACACCTCCTACATCTACACCCCGACGCCTCACTCTACACCTCCTACATCTTCACCCCGACCGCTCACTCTACACCTCCTACATCTACACCCCAACCGCTCACTCTACACCTCCTACATCTACACCCCGACTGTTCACTCTACACCCCCTACATCTACACCCCGACTGCTCACTCTACACCCCCTACCTCTACACCCCGATTGCTCACTCTACACTTCCTACACCTACACCCCGACCTCTCCATCTACACCTCCTACATCTACACACCGACCTCTCCCACTACACCTACTACATCTACACCCTGACCTCTCCCTCTACACCTCCTACATCTACACCCCGACCACGCCATCTACACCTCCTACATCTACACCCTGACCGCTCCCTCTACAACTCCTACATCTACACTCCGACTGCTCCCTCTACACCTCCTACATCTACACCCCGACCTCTCCATCTACACCTACTACATCTACATTCCGACCTCTCCCTCTACACCTACTACATCTACACCCTGACCTCTCCCTCTACACCTCCTACATTTACACCCCGACCTCTGCCTCTACACCTCCTACATCTACACCCTGACCGCTCCCTCTACACCACCTACATCTACACCCTGACCGCTCCCTCTACACCTCCTACATCTACACCCTGACCACTCACTCTACACCACCTACATCTACACTCCGACCTCTCCCTCTACACCTCCTACATCTACACCCTATCCGCTCCCTCTACACCTCCTACATCTACACCCCGACCTCTCCCTCTACACCTCCTACATCTACACCCTGACTTCCCCCTCTACACCTCTACACCCCGACCACTCACTCTACACCCCCACTGTTCGCTCTTCACCTCCTATATCTCCTCACCTGCTCCCTAAATAATATTTGTTTTATAGCGCTGCTTGAAAGTTTATGAACCCTTCTGAATTTTTCCAAATTTCTGCATAAATTTGACCTAAATCTACATCAGATTTTCACACAATTTCTACAAGTAGATAAAGAACTAAAACTCAAACAAATGAGTCACAAATCTGACATATTGTGATGTCATTACATGAGGACAATGCTCCAGTATATCCCATCTGTGAGTGGTAAAGTCAGTGACCCCTTTGCTGTCAGTGTCTGGTGTGACCTTGTGCAGTATTAACGGCATCTAAATGTCTCCTGTAATTGCTGATTATTCCTGCACATTGGATGGAGGAATTTTAGCCCGTTCCTCCTACAAATGACAAATTTATACAGTAATGAGGAGTTCACAAACTTTAAAGTATTTCCGCAAATTCACGAGGCCCCTTTAAAATAACACTACTCCTGTGCAATATCAATAATGTTCTGTCTTCTGTATGTGAAGAGGATGATGAATTTCCAGGAAAGAACAAGTCTGATAAGATTACAGCCAAGAGAGGAAAGACAAGAGACAGAAGACAAACCAACAATGTGACATACCAGCTGCGGTATTATAGTAGTTATATCCTTGTACATAGGAGCAGTATTATAGTAGCTATATTCTTGTATATAGGAGCAGTATTATAGTAGTTATATTCTTGTATATAGGAGCAGTATTATAGTAGTTATATTCTTGTATATAGGGGCAGTATTATAGTAGTTATATTCTTGTATATAGGAGCAGTATTATAGTAGTTATATTCTTGTATATAGAGGCAGTATTATAGTAGTTATATTCTTGTACATAGGGGCAGTATTATAGTAGTTATATTCTTGTATATAGGAGCAGTATTATAGTAGTTATATTCTTGTATATAGGAGCAGTATTATAGTAGTTATATTCTTGTATATAGGAGCAGTATTATAGTAGTTACATTCTTGTATATAGGGGCAGTATTATAGTAGTTATATTCTTGTATATAGGAGCAGTATTATAGTAGTTATATTCTTGTATATAGAGGCAGTATTATAGTAGTTATATTCTTGTATATAGGGGCAGTATTATAGTAGTTATATTCTTGTATATAGGAGCAGTATTATAGTAGTTATATTCTTGTATATAGAGGCAGTATTATAGTAGTTATATTCTTGTACATAGGGGCAGTATTATAGTAGTTATATTCTTGTATATAGGGGCAGTATTATAGTAGTTATATTCTTGTATATAGGGGCAGTATTATAGTAGTTATATTCTTGTACATAGGAGCAGTATTATAGTAGTTATATTCTTGTATATAGGGGCAGTATTATAGTAGTTATATTCTTGTATATAGGGGCAGTATTATAGTAGTTATATTCTTGTACAATAGGGGCAGTATTATAGTAGTTATATTCTTGTACATAGGGGGCAGTATTATAGTAGTTATATTCTTGTACATAGGGGCAGTATTATAGTAGTTATATTCTTGTACATAGGGGCAGTATTATAGTAGTTATATTCTTGTACATAGGAGCAGTATTATAGTAGTTATATTCTTGTACATAGGGGGTCGTATTATAGTAGATATATTCTTGTATATAGGGGCAGTATTATAGTAGTTATATTCTTGTACATAGAGGCAGTATTATAGTAGTTATATTCTTGTATATAGGGGCAGTATTATATTAGTTATATTCTTGTATATAGGGCAGTATTATAGTAGTTATATTCTTGTACAATAGGGGGCAGTATTATAGTAGTTATATTCTTGTACATAGGGGGCAGTATTATAGTAGTCATATTCTTGTACATAGGAGGCAGTATTATAGTAGTTATATTCTTGTATATAGGAGCAGTATTATAGTAGTTATATTCTTGTACATAGGGACAGTATTATAGTAGTTATATTCCTGTACATTGGAGCAGTATTATAGTAGTTATATTCTAGTATATAGGGGCAGTATTATAGTAGTTATATTCTTGTACATAGGGGCAGTATTATAGTAGTTATATTCTTGTATATAGGGGCAGTATTATAGTAGTTATATTCCTGTACATAGGGACAGTATTATAGTAGTTATATTCTTGTATATAGGGGGCAGTATTATAGTAGTTATATTCTTGTATATAGGGGCAGTATTATAGTAGTTATATTCTTGTATATAGGGGCAGTATTATAGTAGTTATATTCTTGTACAATAGGGGGCAGTATTATAGTAGTTATATTCTTGTACATAGGGGGCAGTATTATAGTAGTTATATTCTTGTATATAGGGGCAGTATTATAGTAGTTATATTCTTGTACATAGGGACAGTATTATAGTAGTTATATCCTTGTATATAGGGGCAGTATTATAGTAGCTATATTCTTGTATATAGGAGCAGTATTATAGTAGTTATATTCTTGTACATAGGAGCAGTATTATAGCAGTTATATTCTTGTATATAGGGGCAGTATTATAGTAGTTATATTCTTGTATATAGGGGCAATGTATTATAGTAGTTATATTCTTGTACATAAGAGTAGTATTATAGTAGTTATATTCTTGTATATAGGAGCAGTATTATAGTAGTTATATTCTTGTACATAGGAGCAGTATTATAGCAGTTATATTCTTGTATATAGGGGCAGTATTATAGTAGTTATATCCTTGTACATAGGGGCAGTATATAGTAGTGTTATATTCTTGTATATAGAGGCTGTATTATAGTAGTTATATTCTTGTATATAGAGGCTGTATTATAGTAGTTATATTCTTGTACATAGGGGCAGTATTGTAGTAGTTATATTCTTGTACATAGGGGCAGTATTATAGTAGTTATATTCTTGTACAGAGGAGCATTATTATAGTAGTTATATTCTAGTATATAGGAGCAGTATTATAGTAGTTATATCCTTGTACATAGAAGCAGTATTATAGTAGTTATATCCTTGTACATAGGGGCAGTATTATAGTAGTTATATTCTTGTATATAGAGGCTGTATTATAGTAGTTATATTCTTGTATATAGAGGCTGTATTATAGTAGTTATAATTTTGTACATAGGAGCAGTATTATAGTAGTTATATTCTTGTAACATAGGGGCAGTATTATAGTAGTTAAATTCTTGTATATAGGGGCAGTATTATAGTAGTTATATTCTTGTATTTAGGGGCAGTATTATAGTAGTTATATTCTTGTATATAGGAGCAGTATTATAGTAGTTATATTCTTGTATATAGAGGCAGTATTATAGTAGTTATATTCTTGTACATAGGGGCAGTATTATAGTAGTTATATTCTTGTATATAGGGGCAGTATTATAGTAGTTATATTCTTGTATATAGGAGCAGTATTATAGTAGTTATATTCTTGTATATAGGGGCAGTATTATAGTAGTTATATTCTTGTACATAGGAGCAGTATTATAGTAGTTATATTCTTGTATATAGGGGCAGTATTATAGTAGTTATATTCTTGTATATAGGGGCAGCATAGGCGCACCCAAGGGGGGGACCTACGTGTCTGGACCCCCCCCTTTGGACGGCCCTGAGAAATGGTGCAGTACAGAAGGAGCTGGGCCCCTATGTCAGGAGACAGGAACAATCACACAGCACCCAAGGGCCCACAAAAGAGGCTGCTTTTAGAGGGGCTTCGCTCCCCCAAACCCCCCCACTGGGGGCTTTGCCCCTCGGAACCCCGCTGGGGGGTGACACCCCTCTTTCAGGGCCGGTGTGTGTTTCTTGGACCCCTACCTTGGGAAATTTCTGGGTGCGCCACTGAGGGGCAGTATTATAGTAGTTATATTCTTGTACAATAGGGGGCAGTATTATAGTAGTTATATTCTTGTACATAGGGGGCAGTATTATAGTAGTCATATTCTTGTACATAGGAGGCAGTATTATAGTAGTTATATTCTTGTACATAGGGGCAGTATTATAGTAGTTATATTCTTGTACATAGGGGCAGTATTATAGTAGTTATATTCTTGTACATAGGAGCAGTATTATAGTAGTTATATTCTTGTACATAGGGGGTCGTATTATAGTAGATATATTCTTGTATATAGGAGCAGTATTATAGTAGTTATATTCTTGTATATAGGGGCAGTATTATATTAGTTATATTCTTGTATATAGGGGCAGTATTATAGTAGTTATATTCTTGTACAATAGGGGGCAGTATTATAGTAGTTATATTCTTGTACATAGGGGGCAGTATTATAGTAGTCATATTCTTGTACATAGGAGGCAGTATTATAGTAGTTATATTCTTGTATATAGGAGCAGTATTATAGTAGTTATATTCTTGTACATAGGGACAGTATTATAGTAGTTATATTCCTGTACATTGGAGCAGTATTATAGTAGTTATATTCTAGTATATAGGGGCAGTATTATAGTAGTTATATTCTTGTACATAGGGGCAGTATTATAGTAGTTATATTCTTGTATATAGGGGCAGTATTATAGTAGTTATATTCTTGTACATAGGGACAGTATTATAGTAGTTATATTCTTGTATATAGGGGGCAGTATTATAGTAGTTATATTCTTGTATATAGGGGCAGTATTATAGTAGTTATATTCTTGTATATAGGGGCAGTATTATAGTAGTTATATTCTTGTACAATAGGGGGCAGTATTATAGTAGTTATATCCTTGTATATAGGGGCAGTATTATAGTAGCTATATTCTTGTATATAGGAGCAGTATTATAGTAGTTATATTCTTGTACATAGGAGCAGTATTATAGCAGTTATATTCTTGTATATAGGGGCAGTATTATAGTAGTTATATTCTTGTATATAGGGGCAGTATTATAGTAGTTATATTCTTGTACATAAGAGTAGTATTATAGTAGTTATATTCTTGTATATAGGAGCAGTATTATAGTAGTTATATTCTTGTACATAGGAGCAGTATTATAGCAGTTATATTCTTGTATATAGGGGCAGTATTATAGTAGTTATATCCTTGTACATAGGGGCAGTATTATAGTAGTTATATTCTTGTATATAGAGGCTGTATTATAGTAGTTATATTCTTGTATATAGAGGCTGTATTATAGTAGTTATATTCTTGTACATAGGGGCAGTATTGTAGTAGTTATATTCTTGTACATAGGGGCAGTATTATAGTAGTTATATTCTTGTACAGAGGAGCATTATTATAGTAGTTATATTTTAGTATATAGGAGCAGTATTATAGTAGTTATATCCTTGTACATAGGGGCAGTATTATAGTAGTTATATTCTTGTATATAGAGGCTGTATTATAGTAGTTATATTCTTGTATATAGAGGCTGTATTATAGTAGTTATATTCTTGTACATAGGGGCAGTATTGTAGTAGTTATATTCTTGTACATAGGGGCAGTATTATAGTAGTTATATTCTTGTACAGAGGAGCATTAATATAGTAGTTATATTCTAGTATATAGGAGCAGTATTATAGTAGTTATATCCTTGTACATAGGGGCAGTATTATAGTAGTTATATTCTTGTATATAGAGGCTGTATTATAGTAGTTATATTCTTGTATATAGAGGCTGTATTATAGTAGTTATAATTTTGTACATAGGAGCAGTATTATAGTAGTTATATTCTTGTAACATAGGGGCAGTATTATAGTAGTTAAATTCTTGTATATAGGGGCAGTATTATAGTAGTTATATTCTTGTACATAGGGGCAGTGTTATAGTAGTTATATTCTTGTATATAGGAGCAGTATTATAGTAGTTATATTCTTGTATATAGGGGCAGTATTATAGTAGTTATATTCTTGTATATAGGAGCAGTATTATAGTAGTTATATTCTTGTATATAGAGGCAGTATTATAGTAGTTATATTCTTGTACATAGGGGCAGTATTATAGTAGTTATATTCTTGTATATAGGAGCAGTATTATAGTAGTTATATTCTTGTATATAGGAGCAGTATTATAGTAGTTATATTCTTGTAATAGGAGCAGTATTATAGTAGTTACATTCTTGTATATAGGGGCAGTATTATAGTAGTTATATTCTTGTATATAGGAGCAGTATTATAGTAGTTATATTCTTGTATATAGAGGCAGTATTATAGTAGTTATATTCTTGTATATAGGGCAGTATTATAGTAGTTATATTCTTGTATATAGGAGCAGTATTATAGTAGTATATTCTTGTATATAGAGGCAGTATTATAGTAGTTATATTCTTGTACATAGGGGCAGTATTATAGTAGTTATATTCTTGTATATAGGGGCAGTATTATAGTAGTTATATTCATGTACATAGGGGCAGTATTATAGTAGTTATATTCTTGTATATAGGAGCAGTATTATAGTAGTTATATTCTTGTATATAGGGGCAGTATTATAGTAGTTATATTCTTGTACATAGGAGCAGTATTATAGTAGTTATATTCTTGTATATAGGGGCAGTATTATAGTAGTTATATTCTTGTATATAGGGGCAGTATTATAGTAGTTATATTCTTGTACATAGAGGCAGTATTATAGTAGTTATATTCTTGTACATAGGGGCAGTATTATAGTAGTTATATTCTTGTACATAGGGGCAGTATTATAGTAGTTATATTCTTGTACATAGGAGCAGTATTATAGTAGTTATATTCTTGTACATAGGGGGTCGTATTATAGTAGATATATTCTTGTATATAGGGGCAGTATTATAGTAGTTATATTCTTGTACATAGAGGCAGTATTATAGTAGTTATATTCTTGTATATAGGGGCAGTATTATATTAGTTATATTCTTGTATATAGGGGCAGTATTATAGTAGTTATATTCTTGTACAATAGGGGGCAGTATTATAGTAGTTATATTCTTGTACATAGGGGGCAGTATTATAGTAGTCATATTCTTGTACATAGGAGGCAGTATTATAGTAGTTATATTCTTGTATATAGGAGCAGTATTATAGTAGTTATATTCTTGTACATAGGGACAGTATTATAGTAGTTATATTCCTGTACATTGGAGCAGTATTATAGTAGTTATATTCTAGTATATAGGGGCAGTATTATAGTAGTTATATTCTTGTACATAGGGGCAGTATTATAGTAGTTATATTCTTGTATATAGGGGCAGTATTATAGTAGTTATATTCCTGTACATAGGGACAGTATTATAGTAGTTATATTCTTGTATATAGGGGGCAGTATTATAGTAGTTATATTCTTGTATATAGGGGCAGTATTATAGTAGTTATATTCTTGTATATAGGGGCAGTATTATAGTAGTTATATTCTTGTACAATAGGGGGCAGTATTATAGTAGTTATATTCTTGTACATAGGGGGCAGTATTATAGTAGTTATATTCTTGTATATAGGGGCAGTATTATAGTAGTTATATTCTTGTACATAGGGACAGTATTATAGTAGTTATATCCTTGTATATAGGGGCAGTATTATAGTAGCTATATTCTTGTATATAGGAGCAGTATTATAGTAGTTATATTCTTGTACATAGGAGCAGTATTATAGCAGTTATATTCTTGTATATAGGGGCAGTATTATAGTAGTTATATTCTTGTATATAGGGGCAGTATTATAGTAGTTATATTCTTGTACATAAGAGTAGTATTATAGTAGTTATATTCTTGTATATAGGAGCAGTATTATAGTAGTTATATTCTTGTACATAGGAGCAGTATTATAGCAGTTATATTCTTGTATATAGGGGCAGTATTATAGTAGTTATATCCTTGTACATAGGGGCAGTATTATAGTAGTTATATTCTTGTATATAGAGGCTGTATTATAGTAGTTATATTCTTGTATATAGAGGCTGTATTATAGTAGTTATATTCTTGTACATAGGGGCAGTATTGTAGTAGTTATATTCTTGTACATAGGGGCAGTATTATAGTAGTTATATTCTTGTACAGAGGAGCATTATTATAGTAGTTATATTCTAGTATATAGGAGCAGTATTATAGTAGTTATATCCTTGTACATAGAAGCAGTATTATAGTAGTTATATCCTTGTACATAGGGCAGTATTATAGTAGTTATATTCTTGTATATAGAGGCTGTATTATAGTAGTTATATTCTTGTATATAGAGGCTGTATTATAGTAGTTATAATTTTGTACATAGGAGCAGTATTATAGTAGTTATATTCTTGTAACATAGGGGCAGTATTATAGTAGTTAAATTCTTGTATATAGGGGCAGTATTATAGTAGTTATATTCTTGTATTTAGGGGCAGTATTATAGTAGTATTATATTCTTGTATATAGGAGCAGTATTATAGTAGTTATATTCTTGTATATAGAGGCAGTATTATAGTAGTTATATTCTTGTACATAGGGGCAGTATTATAGTAGTTATATTCTTGTATATAGGGGCAGTATTATAGTAGTTATATTCTTGTATATAGGAGCAGTATTATAGTAGTTATATTCTTGTATATAGGGCAGTATTTATAGTAGTTATATTCTTGTACATAGGAGCAGTATTATAGTAGTTATATTCTTGTATATAGGGCAGTATTATAGTAGTTATATTCTTGTATATAGGGGCAGCATAGGCGCACCCAAGGGGGGGGACCTACGTGTCTGGACCCCCCCCTTTGGACGGCCCTGAGAAATGGTGCAGTACAGAAGGAGCTGGGCCCCTATGTCAGGAGACAGGAACAATCACACAGCACCCAAGGGCCCACAAAAGAGGCTGCTTTTAGAGGGGCTTCGCTCCCCCAAACCCCCCACTGGGGGCTTTGCCCCTCGGAACCCCGCTGGGGGGTGACACCCCTCTTTCAGGGCCGGTGTGTGTTTCTTGGACCCCTACCTTGGGAAATTTCTGGGTGCGCCACTGAGGGGCAGTATTATAGTAGTTATATTCTTGTACAATAGGGGGCAGTATTATAGTAGTTATATTCTTGTACATAGGGGGCAGTATTATAGTAGTCATATTCTTGTACATAGGAGGCAGTATTATAGTAGTTATATTCTTGTACATAGGGGCAGTATTATAGTAGTTATATTCTTGTACATAGGGGCAGTATTATAGTAGTTATATTCTTGTACATAGGAGCAGTATTATAGTAGTTATATTCTTGTACATAGGGGGTCGTATTATAGTAGATATATTCTTGTATATAGGAGCAGTATTATAGTAGTTATATTCTTGTATATAGGGGCAGTATTATATTAGTTATATTCTTGTATATAGGGGCAGTATTATAGTAGTTATATTCTTGTACAATAGGGGGCAGTATTATAGTAGTTATATTCTTGTACATAGGGGGCAGTATTATAGTAGTCATATTCTTGTACATAGGAGGCAGTATTATAGTAGTTATATTCTTGTATATAGGAGCAGTATTATAGTAGTTATATTCTTGTACATAGGGACAGTATTATAGTAGTTATATTCCTGTACATTGGAGCAGTATTATAGTAGTTATATTCTAGTATATAGGGGCAGTATTATAGTAGTTATATTCTTGTACATAGGGGCAGTATTATAGTAGTTATATTCTTGTATATAGGGGCAGTATTATAGTAGTTATATTCTTGTACATAGGGACAGTATTATAGTAGTTATATTCTTGTATATAGGGGGCAGTATTATAGTAGTTATATTCTTGTATATAGGGGCAGTATTATAGTAGTTATATTCTTGTATATAGGGGCAGTATTATAGTAGTTATATTCTTGTACAATAGGGGGCAGTATTATAGTAGTTATATTCTTGTACATAGGGGGCAGTATTATAGTAGTTATATTCTTGTATATAGGGGCAATATTATAATAGTTATATTCTTGTACATAGGGACAGTATCATAGTAGTTATATCCTTGTATATAGGGGCAGTATTATAGTAGCTATATTCTTGTATATAGGAGCAGTATTATAGTAGTTATATTCTTGTACATAGGAGCAGTATTATAGCAGTTATATTCTTGTATATAGGGCAGTATTATAGTAGTTATATTCTTGTATATAGGGGCAGTATTATAGTAGTTATATTCTTGTACATAAGAGTAGTATTATAGTAGTTATATTCTTGTATATAGGAGCAGTATTATAGTAGTTATATTCTTGTACATAGGAGCAGTATTATAGCAGTTATATTCTTGTATATAGGGGCAGTATTATAGTAGTTATATCCTTGTACATAGGGGCAGTATTATAGTAGTTATATTCTTGTATATAGAGGCTGTATTATAGTAGTTATATTCTTGTATATAGAGGCTGTATTATAGTAGTTATATTCTTGTACATAGGGGCAGTATTGTAGTAGTTATATTCTTGTACATAGGGGCAGTATTATAGTAGTTATATTCTTGTACAGAGGAGCATTATTATAGTAGTTATATTTTAGTATATAGGAGCAGTATTATAGTAGTTATATCCTTGTACATAGGGGCAGTATTATAGTAGTTATATTCTTGTATATAGAGGCTGTATTATAGTAGTTATATTCTTGTATATAGAGGCTGTATTATAGTAGTTATATTCTTGTACATAGGGGCAGTATTGTAGTAGTTATATTCTTGTACATAGGGGCAGTATTATAGTAGTTATATTCTTGTACAGAGGAGCATTAATATAGTAGTTATATTCTAGTATATAGGAGCAGTATTATAGTAGTTATATCCTTGTACATAGGGGCAGTATTATAGTAGTTATATTCTTGTATATAGAGGCTGTATTATAGTAGTTATATTCTTGTATATAGAGGCTGTATTATAGTAGTTATAATTTTGTACATAGGAGCAGTATTATAGTAGTTATATTCTTGTAACATAGGGGCAGTATTATAGTAGTTAAATTCTTGTATATAGGGGCAGTATTATAGTAGTTATATTCTTGTACATAGGGGCAGTGTTATAGTAGTTATATTCTTGTATATAGGAGCAGTATTATAGTAGTTATATTCTTGTATATAGGAGCAGTATTATAGTATTTATATTCTTGTATATAGGAGCAGTATTATAGTAGTTATATTCTTGTACATAGGGGCAGTATTATAGTAGGTATATTCTTGAATATAGGGGCAGTATTATAGTAGTTATATTCTTGTACATAGGGGCAGTATTATAGTAGTTATATTCTTGTACATAGGAGCAGTATTATAGTAGTTATATTCTTGCACATAGGGGGCAGTATTATAGTAGGTATATTCTTGAATATAGGGGCAGTATATAGTAGTTATATTCTTGTACATAGGGGCAGTATTATAGTAGTTACTAGGGGTCTAAGCTATAATATTTCTCTTTATGGAGAGATGACAAGTCAGTATATGCGGAAACAAGTGTCAATATTGACTTTTAGGATTGCTACTACCAATAGGTTGCGCTAGAGTTCAAGTCCGCTTTAAAGAGCAGTCACTAGATCTTTCCTGTATAAGAGGTCTCTCCTCCTCTATGGATTGATTTAACCCTCTTATTTTCAGGCTTTGTCTGGTGGTCCTCGGGGGCCGCAGTCGTCGGAGGTGAGATTTGCAGGACGAGGCTTGTTGTGCTCTGGAGACACGTTCACACTTTGCTGCTAAATAAAGAGGCGACGTTCCTCCGCGTTTCGCACCTTCATCGTTCGGTGACATCTCCTGACACGGAGGAGAAAACCGCTGGCTAATCCAGAAACCGCCATGCTGGAGACCTCAGAGTCCCTCCGCTGCTGAAATCCTCTGTGCTGCTGAGGATTCTGCTTCTTCCTGCGCATTCCTCTCCTGAAATCCTCTGTGCTGCTGAGGATTCTGCTTCTTCCTGCACATTCCTCTCCTGAAATCCTCTGTGCTGCTGAGGATTCTGCTTCTTCCTGTACATTCCCCTCCTGAAATCCTCTGTGCTGCTGATGATTCTGCTTCTTCCTGTACATTCCCCTCCTGAAATCCTCTGTGCTGCTGATGATGATTCTGCTTCTTCCTGCACATTCCTCTCCTGAAATCCTCTGTGCTGCTGATGATTCTGCTTCTTCCTGCACATTCCTCTCCTGAAATCCTCTGTGCTGCAGACATCTCTGCTGGTCTTTCCGCTGTTGCTTGTGTTTCCAGTCTTCTCTCTCATGATCTTGGGTTTTCCTCATGTTTCTGCCTCTCTCTCTCTCTTTCGGACTCCGTGTGACCATCCCGTGGTGACGGCCATCATCATCGCCAACATCACAGAATAAAGAGATCTCTTTGATAATTGGCGCTGTCCCCTCGGGGGGGTATGAATATGTAATGGCGTCTCCTGTGCTGCAGGGAGCGGTCACAGTGGGGTCGAGCTGTGCGGATTCTCACTACAGAACGAGGCTGTAACATCCCAGTATCTCTGCTCACTGGATACAGCAACCAGCCATAACATTAATACCACTTCTATGTCCCAAGCTGTGAAGATACGAGATGTGCAGCATCTGACACAGCGGATCCTGGAAGCCTGTGCTACATTTCTTCTAGTGTTGCTATCAGTGTCAGGAGTGGGAGAAGAGGGTTGTATTGACAATCCAACATAATGGGCAGCACTTTGAACACATCTTATAAGTGTCATAAACGTGTAAATAACTCATGAAAGAATAAAGCTATGTTAAAACCAAGCACACCATTGTTTTCCTTATGAAATTCTCAATACGTTTGATGTGTCACATGACCCTCCTCCCATTGCAAAAAAAATAATGTTGGATCCAAAATGGCCGACTTCAAAACGGCCACCATGGTCACCACCCATCTGGAAAAGTTTTCCCCCTCACATATACTAATGTGCCACAAAGAGGGAGTTGATATCACCAACCATTCCCATTTTATTTAGGTGCATCCATATGATTAGCCCACCTTGTACTACCAGGACCAGGTATTTCTCCTTGGATGTGGTATTATTCGGTCACTATGTGGTAATGTACACTCTGATCATGGTGTGGCAGTATTTCTCCTTGTATGCTGTATTTTTCAGTTACTTTGTGGTGGTAATGTGCACTCTGATCATGGTGTGGCAGTATTTCTCTTTGTATTTGGTGTTATTCGGTCATTGTGGTGGTAATGTGCACTCTGATCATGGTGTGGCGGTATTTCTCCTTGTATGTGGTATTATTCGGTCACTATGTGGTAATATACGCTCTGATCATGGTGGGGCGGTATTTCTCCTTGTATGTGGTATTTTTCGGTTACTTTGTGGTGATAATGTGCACTCTGATCATGGTGTGGCGGTATTTCTCCTTGTAGGTGGTATTATTTAGTCACTATGTGGTAATGTGCACTCTGATCATGGTGTGGCAGTATTTCTCCTTGTATGTGGCATTTTTCGGTTACTTTGTGGTGGTAATGTGCACTCTGATCATGGTGTGGCAGTATTTCTCCTTTGTATGTGGTATTATTCAGTCACTATGTGGTAATGTGCACTCTGATCATGGTGTGGCAGTATTTCTCCTTGTATTTGGTATTATTCGGTCACTATGTGGTAATGTACGCTCTGATCATAGTGTGGCGGTATTTCTCCTTGTATTTGGTATTATTCGGTCACTATGTGGTAATGTACGCTCTGATCATGGTGTGGCGGTATTTCTCCTTGTATGTGGTATTTTTTGGTTACATGTGGTGGTAATGTGCTCTCTGATCATGGTGTGAAAAAAAAAGTTACAGTAGAGTAGGGCTCTGCCAAGAGTCTACCTTGTCATGGTGGCAGGCTTAAAAAAATCTTTTGGGCAAAGAAAATCTGATAAGTGTTTGTATGTGATCCGGTGCTTGATGGGAACTGTTAGCAGTCAGCAGTACATCACTGCTCTCTACATTCAGTATATCAAGCCTTTCAGTTCTCCTCTATATAAAACTGTGTCACAAATGGAGTAATAGTTATACAGATCAGAGGCTGGGGGCATTGGATCACTGCCTGCACCCCCAACTGTGAACAGGTAATTGAAGCTGGTTATCTGATGGAGAGCAGACATGGAGTGTTTACACAGTAACAAGCAGTTGAGAGCTGGAGGGATAACCTATGACTGTACATCCTAATTACTACAGAGGTACAATAGGAGAGGACACCAGCCCTGAAGGCAGACAGCACAGCTTCACATCAGAGACCCCCTCATATGAAAATGAGAGCGCAATATTCTCCAGCTAGATCTATAAAGCCTGTCAGGAGCTTGGGAAAGTTGGGTGGTGAGTGCCAATGTGTGACCAGGGCAGGAGGAGGACCTGTCAGGAGCTCAGGAGAGCTGGGTGGTGAGTGCCAGTGTGTGACCAGGGCAGGAGGAGGACCTGTCAGGAGCTCAGGAGAGCTGGGTGGTGAGTGCCAGTGTATGACCAGGGCAGGAGGAGGACCTGTCAGGAGCTTGGGAAAGTTGGGTGGTGAGTGCCAGTGTGTGACCAGTGCAGGAGGAGGACCTGTCAGGAGCTCAGGAGAGCTGGGTGGTGAGTGCCAGTGTGTGACCAGGACAGGAGAAGGACCTGTCAGGAGCTCAGGAGAGCTGGGTGGTGAGTGCCAGTGTGTGACCAGGGCAGGAGGAGGACCTGTCAGGAGCTCAGGAGAGCTGGGTGGTGTGTGGCAGTGTGTGACCAGGGCAGGAGGAGGACCTGTCAGGAGCTCAGGAGAGCTGGGTGGTGAGTGCCAGTGTGTGACCAGGGCAGGAGGAAGACCTGTCAGGAGCTTGGGAAAGTTGGGTGGTGAGTGCCAGTGTGTGACCAGGGCAGGAGGAGGACCTGTCAGGAGCTCAGGAGAGCTGGGTGGTGTGTGCCAGTGTGTGAACAGGGCAGGAGGAGGACCTGTCAGGAGCTCAGGAGAGTTGAGTGGTGAGTGCCAGTGTATGACCAGTGCAGGAGGAGGACCTGTCAGGAGCTTGGGAAAGTTGGGTGGTGAGTGCCAGTGTGTGACCAGTGCAGGAGGAGGACCTGTCAGGAGCTCAGGAGAGCTGGGTGGTGAGTGCCAGTGTATGACCAGGGCAGGAGGAGGACCTGTCAGGAGCATGGGAAAGATGGGTGGTGAGTGCCAGTGTGTGACCAGTGCAGGAGGAGGACCTGTCAGGAGCTCAGGAGAGCTGGGTGGTGAGTGCCAGTGTGTGACCAGGGCAGGAGGAGGACCTGTCAGGAGCTCAGGAGAGCTGGGTGGTGTGTGCCAGTGTGTGACCAGGGCAGGAGGAGGACCTGTCAGGAGCTCAGGAGAGCTGGGTGGTGAGTGCCAGTGTGTGACCAGGACAGGAGAAGGACCTGTCAGGAGCTCAGGAGAGCTGGGTGGTGAGTGCCAGTGTGTGACCAGGGCAGGAGGAGGACCTGTCAGGGGCTTGAGAAAGTTGGGTGGTTAGTGCCAGTGTGTGACCAGGGCAGGAGGAGGACCTGTCAGGAGCTCAGGAGAGCTGGGTGGTGAGTGCCAGTGTGTGACCAGTGCAGGAGGAGGACCTGTCAGGAGCTCAGGAGAGCTGGGTGGTGAGTGCCAGTGTGTGACCAGGGCAGGAGGAGGACCTGTCAGGAGCTCAGGAAAGCAGAATGACGAATGGTGGCAGCGAGGAGTGTGGATGTGAGAGCTGACTGTGTGAGGAGCTCCGCTCATTGTCAGCCTGTAGTCAGCGGACGTGTGGGAAGCAGAGTCTCTCTTTTACTGTAGCGTCCAAGACCAGTGAGTCTCTAGTCTAGTGAGTGGTGTTCATGTTCCTTATAATTTGGTGGCTGTGGTGAAGGTGATCCTGATATAAGACAATCTGCAGTACATCACTCCTTTCAGCCCCTCTATATACGGCCCCATCCTGGGGTCATCCCTCCTCTCAGCCACTCTATATACAGCCCCATCCTGGGGTCATCCCTCCTCTCAGCCCCTCTATATACAGCCCCATCCTGGGGTCATCCCTCCTCTCAGCCCTTCTATATACAGTCCCATCCTGCAGCTCATCACTCCTCTCAGCCCCTCTATATACAGCCCCATCCTGGGGTCATCACTCCTCTCAGCCCCTCTATATATAGTCCCATCCTGCAGATCATCACTCTTCTCATCCCCACTATATACAGCCCCATCCTGGGGTCATCCCTCCTCTCAGCCCTTCTATATACAGTCCCATCGTGCAGCTCATCACTCCTCTCAGCCCCTCTATATACAGCCCCATCCTGGGGTCATCCCTCCTCTCAGCCCCTCTATATACAGTCTCATCCTTTAGTTCATCACTCCTCTCAGCCCCTCTATATACAGCCCCATCCTAGGGTCATCACTCCTCTCAGCCCCTCTATATATAGTCCCATCCTGCAGGTCATCACTCCTCTCAGCCCCTCTATATATAGTATCATCCTGGGGTCATCACTCCTCTCATCCCCTCTATATACAGCCCCATCCTGGGGTCATCCCTCCTCTCAGCCCTTCTATATACAGTCCCATCCTGCAGCTCATCACTCCTCTCAGCCCCTCTATATACAGCCCCATCCTGGGGTCATCACTCCTCTCAGCCCCTCTATATATAGTCCCATCCTGCAGATCATCACTCCTCTCATCCCCTCTATATACAGCCCCATCCTGGGGTCATCCCTCCTCTCAGCCCTTCTATATACAGTCCCATCATGCAGCTCATCACTCCTCTCAGCCCTTCTATATACAGTCCCACCCTTTAGTTCATCACTCCTCTCAGCCCCTCTATATACAGCCTCATGCTGGGGTCATTACTCCTCTCATCCCCTCTATTTACAGCCCCATCCTGGGGTCATCACTCCCCCCAAAAAATGAGTGCCCAATATAGCCCCATTTCTTTATGATGACACTCAGCAGCCTCCATCCATAGATTGTGTCAGTTGCTTGATCTGTTTACGATCCACATTACGTGCAGCAGCCACCACAGCCTCCCAGACACTGTCCCCAGAGGTGTACTGTTTTCCCCCAGACACTGTCCCCAGAGGTGTGCTATTTTTCCCCCAGACACTGTCCCCAGAGGTGTACTGTTTTCCCTCCCAGACACTGTCCCCAGAGGTGTGCTATTTTCCCTCCCTGTAGATCTCACATTTTAGGAGGGACCACAGGTTCTCTATGGGGTTCAGATCAGGTGAACAAGGGGGCCATGTCATTATTTTGTCTTCTTTTAGACCTTTACTGGCCAGCCATGCTATGGAGTAGTTGGATGCATGTGATGGAGCATTGTCCTGCATGAAAATCATGTTTTTCTTGCACGATCCCGACTTCTTCCTGTACCACTGCTTGAAGAAGTGTCTTCCAGAAACTGGCAGTAGGTCCGGGAGTTGAGCTTCATTCCATCCTCAACCCGAAAAGGTCCCACAAGTTCATCTTTGATGATCCCAGCCCATACCGGTACCCCACCTCCACCTTGCTGGGGTCTGAGTCGGAGTGGAGCTGTCTGCCCTTTACTGATCCAGCCTCCGGCCCATCCATCTGGACCATCAAGAGTCACTCTTATTTCATCAGTCCATAAAACCTTTGAGGAATCAGTCTTAGGATATTTCTTGGCCCAGTCTTGACGTTTTATCTTATGTTTCTTGTTCAGAGGTGGTGGTTTTTCATCCTTCCTTACCTTGGCCATGTCCCTGAGTATAGCACACCTTGTGCTTTTTGATACTCCAGTAACGTTGCAGCTCTGAAATATGGCAAAACTGATGGCAAATGGCATCTTGGCAGCTTCACGCTTGATTTTCCTTAATTCATGGGCAGTTATTTTGCGCCTTCTTTGCCCTCACGCTTCTTGCGACTCTGTTGGCTATTTGCCATGAAACGCTTGATTGTTCGGTGATCACACTTCAATAGACTGCTGCATCCCTCTGCAAGACATCTCACAATTGTGGACTTTTCAGAGCCGTCATCTCTCTTCTGACCCATTTTGCCTAAGGAAAGGCATTTGCCTAATAATTAAGCACACCTTATATAGGGTGATGATGTCATTACACCACACCCCTCCTCATTACAGAGATGCACATCACCTGATTTACTTCATTGGTAGTTGGCTCTCAGCCTATACAGCTTGGAGTAGGACAACATGTATAAAAAGTATCATGTGATCACAATACTCATTTGCCTAATAATTCTGTACACAGTTTATATACAGCCCCATCCTGCAAGTCATCTCACTCATCATCCTCTCAGTCTTTCTATATACAGCCCCATCCTGCAGCTCATCACTCCTCTCAGCCCCTCTATATACAGCCCTATCCTGCAGCTCATCACTCCTCTCAGTCTTTCTATATACAGCCCCATCCTGCAGCTCATCACTCCTCTCATCCCCTCTATACACAGCCCCATCCTGCAGCTCATCACTCCTCTCAGCCCCTCTATACACAGCCCCATCCTGCAGCTCATCACTCATCTCAGCCCCTCTATATACAGCCCAATCCTGCAGATCATCACTCCTCTCAGCCCCTCTATATACAGCCCCATCCTGGAGGTCATCACTCCTCTCAGCCCCTCTATACACAGCCCCATCCTGGAGGTCATCACTCCTCTCAGCCCCTCTATATACAGTCCCATCCTGCAGCTCATCCCTCCTCTCAGCCCCTCTATACACAGCCCCATCCTGCAGCTCATCACTCATCTCAGCCCCTCTATATACAGCCCAATCCTGCAGCTCATCACTCCTCTCAGCCCCTCTATATACAGCCCCATCCTGGAGGTCATCACTCCTCTCAGCCCCTCTATACACAGCCCCATCCTGGAGGTCATCACTCCTCTCAGCCCCTCTATATACAGCCCCATCCTGCAGCTCATCACTCCTCTCAGCCCCTCTATATACAGCCCCATCCTGCAGATCATCACTCCTCTCAGTCTCTCTTATATACAGCCCTATCCTGCAGCTCATCACTCCTGTCAGCCCCTATATATAGAGCTCCGTCCTGCATTACATCACTAGACAAACAGGTAGTGAAGTTATGTATTCAGTCTTTTCCTCTATTCTGTATTTAGTTGTAAAATAAAGCGATTTTCTGCCTTTTATAAATCTCCCATTGTTGTATAAACTCTATATTAATAGTAGAAATCATGTATTGAGGACGTGTGGCTCCCAGGAGGTCCTGTTAAGTTGTGCACGCATTGTCCAGGTGGGAGTGCCACGCCTTATTTTACCTGTCGACTTCTAGTTATTGCCATTATCTTATGAGGAAGGACGGCTGGACAGACGGACGGTCTGCTGCGCTGAGCTTAGCCCATAGAAAGAGGTGGTCAACCACTGAGCGGCCGTGCTGGAGAATCCCTAATGGAATCTGTGTATGACTAGAGGGCGCTATTGTCTATGTTGTCAGCCAGCATTCCCAGACACCGATGACACAGCAGACAGAGGGCGGATAATGATCCTGACTCCCATCATCTGCACACATTACCTAGGAGTAATCCTCCAAAACAAAGTCAGCCCCAGTCAGGAGCGGCATCCGACAGACGCCCTGAAGAGTGACACTGCACCCAACAGCTGCCGGCGTCACCCCCAAATTACAGGATATAGAGACCCCAAAGATTATTGTGATGATACAGCTTTTCTCAATGCGTGTCATGCTTTAATGTTCTTAATTTGGCCAGACGTGTTGGTCTTTTGTTTGTTATCTCATGTTTGCTAATACATTGTTTCTCGCGAGACTATGCGGAACCTTCATTGTTCTGAGTTTGTGCATTGCTAATTTAATGTAAATCAGCTCATCCTCTCTGTCTCCATCACCCAGAGGAGAATTATGCAGATATCAGATTAAAATGCCAACCAATGAGAAAACAGCCTTATCCCACCAATCCTGGAAGAACATAATAAACCCTGAAGTGTAGGATTGGGATATAAAAAGGACTTTCTTCAGTCACCAGGAGTTCTTTATGTTTTGTGACCTCAGTCTAGGAACTTCAGCCCCGACTAGAGGATCACATCGTGTCCTCATATGCTACATGGCTTCAATCTAGGAGCTCTGGTTCCGATTGGAAGACCACAACCTTGTTTCTACAACCTTATGAGACAGTTTGTGCAGAATCCTCCTTGAAAACCTGAGACCTTACATGAGGACAATGCTCCAGTATGTCCCATCTGTGAGCGGTAAAGCCAGTGACCCCTTTGCTGTCAGTGTCCGGTGTGACCTTGTGCAGTAATAACGGCATCTAAACGTCTCCAGTAATTACTGATTATTCCTGCACATCGGATGGAGGAATTTTAGCCCCTTCCTCCTACACATCAGCTTCTCCTCTATGAAGTCGGTGGTTTCCCCATGAACGTTTCTCTTCAGGTCTGAACATAACATGTCTATAGGACTGAGGTCTGGATGTGACTCGGCTGCTGCAGAACTTCACCTTTACTCTTCTCTCTTGTGGTTTTGGGTCATTCTCCTGGGATTCGGCTCATGGACAGATAACAGGTGGCCAGGAGAGATTTGCTGTGCGATATGTGGCTTGTGTGATGCTCTGTGTCATATGTAGACTGTGAGCTCCAATGGGGACAGAGTTGGTGATGTATGTAAAGGGCTGTGGAATTAATAGCGCTATATAAATGAATGAATATTACATTATTATCACACTCTGATGCAGTTAGTGATGTTATGGTTAATGTAGTTTGGTTCTGGTGAACGCGCTCCTGCAGTGTGAACGGTGCTGTACACTATAGACTGTATGTGCTCCTGCAGTGTGATGGTGCTGTACACGATAGACTGTACGCGCTCCTGCAGTGTGAACGGTGCTGTACACTAAAGACTGTGCTGTATACTATGGACTGTACGCGCTCCTGCAGTGTGAACGGTGCTGTACACTAAAGACTGTGCTGTATACTATGGACTGTACGCGCTCCTGCAGTGTGATGGTGCTGTACACTATGGACTGTACACACTCCTGCAGTGTGATGGTGCTGTACACTATAGACTGTATGCGCTCCTGCAGTGTGAACGGTGCTGTGCACTATAGACTGTACGCGCTCCTGCAGTGTGAACGGTGCTGTACACTATGGACTGTACACCCTCCTGCAGTGTGAACGGTGCTGTACACTATAGACTGTACACCCTCCTGCAGTGTGAACGGTGCTGTACACTATAGACTGTACACCCTCCTGCAGTGTGAACGGTGCTGTACACTATAGACTGTACACCCTCCTGCAGTGTGAACGGTGCTGTACACTATGGACTGTATGTGCTCCTGCAGTGTGAACGGTGCTGTACACTATGGACTGTAAGCGCTCCTGCAGTGTGAACGGTGCTGTACACTATGGACTGTACGCGCTCCTGCAGTGTGATGGTGCTGTACACTATGGACTGTACACGCTCCTGCAGTGTGATTGTGCTGTACACTGTGGACTGTACACGCTCCTGCAGTGTGAACGGTGCTGTACACTGTACGCACTCCTGCAGTGTGAACGGTGCTGTACACTATGGACTGTACACGCTCCTGTAGTGTGATTGTGCTGTACACTATGGACTGTAAGCGCTCCTGCAGTGTGAAGGGTGCTGTACACTATGGACTGTACGCGCTCCTGCAGTGTGATGGTGCTGTACACTATGGACTGTACGCGCTCCTGCAGTGTGATTGTGCTGTACACTATGGACTGTACACGCTCCTGCAGTGTGAACGGTGCTGTACACTGTACGCACTCCTGCAGTGTGATGGTGCTGTACACTATGGACTGTACGCGCTCCTGCAGTGTGATTGTGCTGTACACTATGGACTGTAAGCGCTCCTGCAGTGTGAACGGTGCTGTACACTGTAGACTGTACACCCTCCTGCAGTGTGAACGGTGCTGTACACTATAGACTGTACACCCTCCTGCAGTGTGAACGGTGCTGTACACTATAGACTGTACGCGCTCCTGCAGTGTGAACGGTGCTGTACACTACAGACTGTAAGCGCTCCTGCAGTGTGATGGTGCTGTACACTATGGACTGTACGCGCTCCTGCAGTGTGAACGGTGCTGTACACTATGGACTGTATGTGCTCCTGCAGTGTGAACGGTGCTGTGCACTATAGACTGTATGTGCTCCTACAGTGTGAACGGTGCTGTACACTATGGACTGTACGCGCTCCTGCAGTGTGATGGTGCTGTACACTATGGACTGTACGCGCTCCTGCAGTGTGATTGTGCTGTACACTATGGACTGTACACGCTCCTGCAGTGTGAACGGTGCTGTACACTGTACGCACTCCTGCAGTGTGAACGGCGCTGTACACTATGGACTGTACGCGCTCCTGCAGTGTGATTGTGCTGTACACTATGGACTGTAAGCGCTCCTGCAGTGTGAACGGTGCTGTACACTATGGACTGTACGCGCTCCTGCAGTGTGATGGTGCTGTACACTATGGACTGTACGCGCTCCTGCAGTGTGATTGTGCTGTACACTATGGACTGTACACGCTCCTGTAGTGTGAACGGTGCTGTACACTGTAGACTGTACACCCTCCTGCAGTGTGATTGTGCTGTACACTATGGGCTGTATGTGCTCCTGCAGTGTGAACGGTGCTGTACACTATGGACTGTAAGCGCTCCTGCAGTGTGAACGGTGCTGTACACTATAGACTGTATGTGCTCCTGCAGTGTGAACGGTGCTGTACACTATGGACTGTAAGCGCTCCTGCAGTGTGAACGGTGCTGTACACTATGGACTGTACACCCTCCTGCAGTGTGAACGGTGCTGTACACTGTATGCACTCCTGCAGTGTGAACGGTGCTGTATACTATGGACTGTAAGCGCTCCTGCAGTGTGAACGGTGCTGTACACTGTAGACTGTACACCCTCCTGCAGTGTGAACGGTGCTGTGCACTATAGACTGTACGCGCTCCTGCAGTGTGAACGGTGCTGTGCACTACAGACTGTACGCGCTCCTGCAGTGTGATGGTGCTGTACACTATGGACTGTACACCCTCCTGCAGAGTGAACGGTGCTGTACACTATAGGCTGTACACCCTCCTGCAGTGTGAACGGTGCTGTACACTATGGACTGTACACGCTCCTGCAGTGTGAACGGTGCTGTACACTATGGACTGTACACCCTCCTGCAGAGTGAACGGTGCTGTACACTATAGGCTGTACACCCTCCTGCAGTGTGAACGGTGCTGTACACTATGGACTGTACACCCTCCTGCAGTGTGATGGTGCTGTACACTATAGACTGTACGCGCTCCTGCAGAGTGAACGGTGCTGTACACTATAGACTGTACGCGCTCCTGCAGTGTGATGGTGCTGTACACTATGGACTGTATGTGCTCCTGCAGTGTGAACGGTGCTGTGCACTATAGACTGTATGTGCTCCTGCAGTGTGAACGGTGCTGTACACTATGGACTGTACACCCTCCTGCAGTGTGAACGGTGCTGTACACTATGGACTGTAAGCGCTCCAGGAGCCCCAGAGTGGGAGGACCTCAGAGAGGAAGCAGGAAGTGAGGAAACATAACACACAGGCAGGATGGCGTGGTACAGGCGCATGGAGATAAATGTGCCCCGTCTGCTGCTTTTGGTGAGTAGTCACAGCCTGGCCCCCTGTGTGCACCTTCTTCCCTCTGTGTCTTGCTTGTCTTTTATGCCGCACTCGCTCCTGCATACAATGTACTGGGGCTAAGGTCACTGACAGCTGCATTGATCGTCCGGGATGCCCAGGGGGCAGTGACAATGAGGAGAGCACTCAGACACATGAGAGCCCCGGAACTGAGTGGGCAACAGACCGACAGGGGGCCACAGACACACAGGAGCCAGTGCCACACTGGGGGCCTCAGACTTACAGGGGGGCACAGGCACACAGGCAGGGGCGGACCTACCATGGTGCAGCTGGTGCAGCTGGTTCAGCTGCACCAGGGCCCCGACCGGCTAGGGGGCCCCTCAAGCCTGCAGGGGGGCCCCCAGCTGACCCCCATGAACCTGTTTAAGAGGAGAGAGTAGAGGAGGGTAACTGAGGGAAGCTTCCTGCCTCCCCGGGCTGATCCCGCACCTCCTCTCCTCTGCCGCCCCAGCTCCAAGGACTTCAAAGCGTGTCTCGGTGCAGCAGGTAGGAGCCGCATCACCCACAGCACCCCCCCCCACCCCACCAACGTTCACTAGCACCCCCATCCCCCCCCGCTCCTCACCCGCAGCTCCTGCACCAGGGCCCTCCGGGGTCACAGGGGACACTGTGGTTAAGTTACTCTGGCAATCATCAAGATTGAATATGTATCCTGAATTTTGTGTAGTGTTTTGATTATAACCATGTTTTTTCTTTTCAATGGTAGATTGAAGCCCATCCAGAGCTCTGGGACAGGGCTGTGCAGGGTATAGCGATAGGATTTTGAAGGGCCAGTCCTGGATTGCAATATGCCGGAGTTATACCCCAATATCCAATGGCTGAGCGTCAACTGCAAGCTGCCATCGGTAAATGGCTTTGAATTGTTGACAAAGCACTGGCCAAAGCTATGTGTTTTTGGTTGTTATATTCAACATTATTTTTTTTCCTCTTTTTCCTGAAGATAAAGACGTGAGGAGCCGATGGAAATCTGTCCGCGATGCCTTCCACAAGTTCATGTCCAAGCATGAGAAAAGTGGCTCATTCCCACCGAGGAAGAAGTGTCCATTCTACCATGAACTTCAGTTTATTCTAACCGGTCGGAATCTGAGGCCGTAAGTAGTAATTCAAAATCCTGCCTTCAAGAATGTCTATCTTTTTTTGTCTTCACATACCTACAGACGTAATGGGAGTTGATTTACTAAGATTTTTCTTTCTTTGTCCAATAGAAGCGAAGGGAACATAGCTCCTCCTTCATCGCTCGAAGAAGTCGGCGCGAGTGCTCCAGACCCCGATAGATCAGCTAGCCACAGTGTCAGCCATTGTCTTTCAGAAAGATCCACTCCCGATTGTGTGGAGCCAGATGTGTCACTTCACATTCGTACCACAGGTGCTGAAAATTCAGCCTCCAACTCGACTCTGTCATCTTCCCCGGAAGTGCGCTCACCCACACCGCCAATGCCAATCGCAACGCCACGTGGAGGAAGAAGCCAATCTGGTCGGCAGGCGATTCCCTTCTTGGCACATGAGGCTCTCAGCATGGCTGATCGCTTTGACCATGCTGGAGCCCATGTGGCGTCTTGCCTTCGGGAGATGAGTGCTGATCGAGCGGCCTCATTTTTGTCTGTTCTTTATGGACTCCTGGCAGAGTACAGTTCGAAAGACCCTATACCAAATGTGGCCACCATCATGCATGGGGTACACAAAATATTCCATCCTGATAACCCCAGGCATGGAGGTTAGTCTGGGACCCATGGCAGGCACCCTGAGTCTTCTGGTTGAACATCCTTCTTCGGATGTGTTTCGGGGTGTTTCGTCAACCTGTTAACAAGTCAATAAAAGAATAAATGGTTATCCGGATCCATACGAATGGCCACAGTGCTCAGTTGAAGGGCTCAGTTAAATCAGAGCACATTTTTGTCTTACACAACAGTCGTTTGTCACAAAAACAATGTAGCTGGACACCTAAACACACACAAAATATGTTGTCCAGGGCATGGTGGGCACTGTCTTTCTGGTTAAATAGCGTCATGCTGGCAAAGTACATTTATGGCACCTGCATCATTGTTTCGGAGGCCACGCAACTCTCAAAAGCTAATAAATATCCTTCAGGCTGGCATACATGTATTGTGGGGAGACACAAACCTATTTCTTACCTCATTTTCCTCCTCTTCTTGTTCGAGAAGCTGCTGCAAAATGATGTAGAGCTTGGACGCCCTACCAGGGGCGTATCTAGGGGGGTGCAGCCGGATCCTTTGCCCCGGGCGCAACTCAGAAGGGGGCGCCAGCGGCACCCCCCCACCCCTGCTTCTCAAGCAAGGCTGCAGGGGAGGTGGGACCGAAAGCTGACAGCACCCCCCACCCCTTCCCGCTCCTAAGGCTGCAAGGGCAGCGGGGCTGAAAGCTGCTCCTCACCTACTCTGGGGGGGGGGGCGCCAAAATGGACTTTTGCCCTGGGCGCCATGAAACCTAGTTACACCGCTGCGCCCTACGCCAGGTTCGAACTCTTGTCAGCGGCATCTTTGGCAACCTGGTAGCAGAATACAAATTCTAGCCGTGGGAGAGAAACCTTTCTTGAGAAAGAGCTGTATGTAGAATGAAGAGCATGTGACAGGAAATGGGTTTTTATTTTTTTTTATTTTGGGGGGTTGAAATGCCATCAACTTTATTTACAAACTCTACCCTTCCATGAACAAAATCCTCCATAGAAAACCGCCGGAAAAAGCGACTGTAAAACGCTGTTCAACAGCTCTTAAAACCGCTGGGAAACTGCTGGAGACTTCTGAGCTCAGGAGTCTAGGCTCCTTCAATTTTCCACCGGTTTACTGCCGGTCTGAACGTCCCTAAACCTCTATGTGGGCACGCACCCTAAGGATTATAGATGCTCACCTTATGCTGGGCTTTATATCAGGCTCATCTGACCAGATTTGGTCTCAGTTCTCCTTATGGTCTGCAGCCCCGTCCTGGATATGCAGCACACTTATGGTGGGTTTACACATCGCGATATCGGTCTGATATCGTATCCAACGACGCGGGAGCGCGCTTTTCCCTGTATCGCATCGGGGGTTTACACAGCGCGATATTGGGATACAACGTCCCTACGATGTGTACGCCCCCCCGACCCAGGAACGACCATTTGACATGGGAGTGAATGGGTGACGTGGCAGTACACATCGGAGTTGGGCTGTCACACGGGACGATCCGGCTACAACCGGCATCCGATATCGGGCCGTCGAATAGCACGCTCATTCGACCCCCATATCGGTTTGCCATCGTTCCTGCATCGTATCGGATGTTCAGACCGTACAACGCAGGAACGATATCGGATCCAACTCACGAACCACGTGACTGTTGGTCGGAGTTGGACGCCGATATCGCGACGTGTAAACCCACCGTAAGCCTTGTGGCTGGGAAGAGAATCCAGGAGGAATGATGGCGCTCCCATTAGCAGGAAGTCCAGCTTGTTTCATATATTAAAAAAGGTTTTTTTATTTTATCAAGGATTAAAACATAAAATAGCAAATAGGTCCAGAAGATACAACGCGTCCGGCTGGAAATGTTACATGAAAGCAAATGTTTCTCTCCATGGAGGGATATGGATGAAGGGAATAAGCAAACTGAAGCTTTGTGGAACCCCCTGGATTAATGAACACTAATTGCACAATGGGAGGACCGTTTTCCTCCACTCTGTATATATATATAAGGTGATTTGTTATACCTGAGGAAGGCTGCTATTATGTAACATTTCCAGCCGGACGCGTTGTATCTTCTTTGCTATTTTATTTTTTGATCCTTGATAAAATAAAAAAAACCTTTTTAAATATATGAAACAACCTGGACTCCCTGCTAATGGGAGCGCCATCATTCCTCCTGGATCTCTTCTCATTGAACGTACACTATGGGCTGTACGCGTTCCTCCAGTGTGAACGGTGCTGTACACTATAGACTGTACAGGGGTCCTCCAGTGTGACGGCTGTAGATGTACGGCTCTGCGTGTGAGTGCTGTACCTGGCTGTATGTCTCCTGCAGTGTGAGTGCTGTACACTATGGGCTGTATGTGCTGCTGCAGTGTGAACGGTGCTGTACACTATAGACTGTACCCTCCTGCAGTGTGATGGTGCTGTACACCTTTGCACGTGTGAACGTGCTGTACACTAGTGGATGTTGTCACCTGCAGTGTGAACGGTGCTGTACACTGTAGACTGTACGCACTCCTGCAGTGTGAACGGTGCTGTACACTATAGACTGTACGCGCTCCTGCAGTGTGAACGGTGCTGTACACTATAGACTGTACGCGCTCCTGCAGTGTGAACGGTGCTGTACACTATGGACTGTTCGCGCTCCTGCAGTGTGAACGGTGCTGTACACTGTAGACTATACGCGCTCCTGCAGTGTGAACGGTGCTGTACACTGTAGACTGTACGCGCTCCTGCAGTGTGAACAGTGCTGTACACCATAGACTGTACACCCTCCTGCAGTGTGAACGGTGCTGTACACTATAGCTGTACACCCTCCTGCAGAGTGAACGGTGCTGTACACTATAGACTGTACACCCTCCTGCAGAGTGAACGGTGTTGTACACTATAGACTGTACACCCTCCTGCAGAGTGAACGGTGATGTACACTATAGACTGTACACCCTCCTGCAGTGTGAACGGTGTTGTACACTATAGGCTGTACACCCTCCTGCAGTGTGAACGGTGTTGTACACTATAGACTGTACACCCTCCTGCAGTGTGAACAGTGTTGTACACTATACACTGTACACCCTCCTGCAGTGTGAACGGTATTGTACACTATAGGCTGTACACCCTCCTGCAGAGTGAACGGTGTTGTACACTATAGGCTGTACGCCCTCCTGCAGTGTGAACGGTGTTGTACACTATAGAGACTGTACACCCTCCTACAGTGTGAACGGTGCTGTACACTATGGGCTGTATGCGCTCCTGTGCTGCGCTCTGTACACCGAGGCTCTGGCTCCATCTGCTGGTCACTGACGGTACTGGCGTCAAGAGGAAGATTAAACATGACGTCCACCAGTAGGACACCGCCTTCATAATTACTGTAATTAATGTACCCCCCCATACAAAATAAAGTAATAAAACAGGAGAGGTTTTGTGTGTACTTATATATATACACGATGGTGGCCCGATTCTAACACATCGGGTATTCAAGAATATGTATGTAGTTGACATGCTGTGACTGGCAGTCAACGTGAGTGAGCTACATATATATATAGCAGCGCTATAGTATATGGCGGTACATTACAGCACGTGTATAGCAGCACTATGGTATATGGCGGTACATTACAGCACATGTATAGCAGCACTATAGTATATGGCGGTACATTACAGCACGTGTATAGCAGCACTATGGTATATGGTGGTACATTACAGTACATGTATAGCAGCGCTATAGTATATGGCGGTACATTACAGCACATGTATAGCAGCATGGAATATAGCGGTACATTACAGCACAGGTATAGCAGCACTATGGTATATGGCGGTACATTACAGCACAGGTATAGCAGCACTATAGTATATGGCAGTACATTACAGTACATGTATAGCAGCACTATAGTATATGGCGGTACATTACAGTACATGTATAGCAGCACTATGGTATATGGCGGTACATTATAGTACATGTATAGCAGCACTATGGTATATGGCAGTACATTACAGCACGTGTATAGCAGCACTATGGTATATGGCGGTACATGACAGTACATGTATAGCAGCACTATGGTATATGGCGGTACATTACAGTACATGTATAGCAGCGCTATAGTATATGGTGGTACATTACAGTACATGTATAGCAGCACTATAGTATATGGCAGTACATTATAGTACATGTATAGCAGCACTATAGTATATGGCGGTACATTACAGCACGTGTATAGCAGCACTATGGTATATGGTGGTACATTACAGTACATGTATAGCAGCGCTATAGTATATGGCGGTACATTACAGCACATGTATAGCAGCATGGAATATAGCGGTACATTACAGCACAGGTATAGCAGCACTATAGTATATGGCGGTACATTACAGTACATGTATAGCAGCACTATGGTATATGGCGGTACATTACAGCACAGGTATAGCAGCACTATAGTATATGGCAGTACATTACAGTACATGTATAGCAGCACTATAGTATATGGCGGTACATTACAGTACATGTATAGCAGCACTATGGTATATGGCGGTACATTATAGTACATGTATAGCAGCACTATGGTATATGGCAGTACATTACAGCACGTGTATAGCAGCACTATGGTATATGGCGGTACATGACAGTACATGTATAGCAGCACTATGGTATATGGCGGTACATTACAGTACATGTATAGCAGCGCTATAGTATATGGCGGTACATTACAGTACATGTATAGCAGCACTATAGTATATGGCAGTACATTATAGTACATGTATAGCAGCACTATAGTATATGGCGGTACATTACAGTACATGTATAGCAGTGCTATAGTATATGGCAGTACATTATAGTACATGTATAGCAGCACTATGGTATATGGCGGTACATTATAGTACATGTATAGCAGCACTATGGTATATGGCAGTACATTATAGTACATGTATAGCAGCACTATGGTTATGGCGGTACATTACAGCACAGGTATAGCAGCACTATAGTATATGGCGGTACATTACAGTACATGTATAGCAGCACTATAGTATATGGCGGTACATTATAGTACATGTATAGCAGCGCTATGGTATATGGCGGTACATTACAGTACATGTATAGCAGCGCTATGGTATATGGCAATACATTACAGCACATGTATAGCAGCACTATAGTATATGGCGGTACATTACAGCACATATATAGCAGCACTATGGTATATGGCGGTACATTACAGTACATGTATAGCAGTGCTATGGTATATGGCGATACTCCGCTCCCCGCGGCCCCCCTGCTCCCCCCCACTCCTCCACAGTAAAAGTAAAAAAATCCTCAGTGAGGATACTCACCTGTCCGCCGGCTCACTCCACCTCCGTCTTTTAGGTCATACAGGCCTTTAGGACCTGTTGTTGCACGGGAACGGCAGGATGGAGTGATCAGGGCAGGATGGAGCCGGGGGGGTGGCTGGAAGGAGCCGAGGGGGGGGGGGGGAAAGGATGGAGCCATCAGGGCAGGATGGAGCTAATGGGGGGGCCAGGATGGAGCTGGGGGGGGGGGTTGCAGGATGGAGCCCGGGGGAGGGGGGGCAGGATGTAGTGCTCGGTGTCCAGTAGCAGGTAGTGTCGTGTCTGCTACTGCTCCCGGTTACTGAACACTCGGCGGAGAGGCAACTATAACAACCTTTATTATTTTTAATACATTTGTCTTTATTTTACATTTGATTTTGCAGTGTATAATGCACTGGGCAGAGGAGTGGGGTATGGAGCGCGGGTGTGGCGCCCCGCAACGAGTGTGTCACAGGAGGGTATTGCATCCCTGACTGAATATGCAATATCTTCCGTCTCAGTGATGAACAAGTTAAATCCAAAGCTCCATACACCACATGCAACATCCAGAGGCAGAGGGCCAATCAGGTCCTGGTGGGAGGAGTGTAGGATGTTGAGTGTGGGGAAAGAGCAGAAAGTTGGAGAGACGGTGGAAGGAACAAGTACAAGGAGGAAGTGAAAACTACAGAGCTAACAGGGAGGACACCGAGAAGCGGTGACCCAGACGTGGAAGGGGCAAAATAGCCAAAGCAACGGGTCCAAAGACACCCGTGCCCAGCCCCACCGGAGACCGTTTCCGAGGTAGACAGCTGTCCATCACTGTACTACAAACCGGAGTGATAGAAGAGCTTCATAGGAGCGCATCATTACAGCTACCAATTCCGCAGCCGTACCAGAGGGGTACCCACCATTGGGGTTTAGGACCCTTTGCAGCCGGCTTGAATAACTCGGATCAGGCAATCCATTAGAGAAACCCCAGTATCCTAACCTGGTGCAACAAGGCAGCGACGAGCAGCAAAGGGACAGTAAAGAAGGAACATTGTGGAGCTTTGGACAGAGACTGATCCTCACTGGGACCACCCGGTCCGTTACCCAAGGACTGTATTACCGTGTACCGTGCACGATTTCAGTAAAGACCCGTTTCAGAGGAGCATCGTGTCCATGCTTTATTCCAAACTGCTCCAACGTACGCTTTGCTAAACTGACCGAACTGCCGTGTTCTACCCTTTCAGATCCTGACTCCGGGGATTCCGCTCGTCCTGTGTGGAGCGTCTTCCATCTAGCTGCCGCACATCCCCCGGAGATCCAAGCAGCGCCGGAGCAATCACCGGACTCCCACAGGTGGTGTCACGAGACAAACTTTATTCCCAAACTACCCTTCCCTTTGCATTGACCACAGGGCCCTTTTAGCCTCCAGCACCGAACCGTGACAGTAACAAGAGCCTGAGGCCTTAGCACCCTGCTACGGTGAGTCACGGGCAGGGGGGAAAAGCGCAGACAGGGCAGAGGAGTGGGGTATGGAGCGCGGTCAGGACGGGGGGGGGGGGGGGAAGCGCAGACAGGGCAGAGGAGTGGGGTATGGAGCGCTGGCAGGACGACGGGGGGAGCACAGACAGGGCAGAGGAGTGGGATATGGAGCACGGGCAGGACGGGGGGAGGAAGCGCAGACAGGGCAGAGGAGTGGGGTATGGAGCGCTGGCAGGACGGGGGGGAAGCGCAGACAGGGCAGAGGAGTGGGGTATGGAGCGCTGGCAGGACAGCGGGGGGAGCGCAGACAGGGCAGAGGAGTGGGGTATGGAGCGCTGGCAGGACGGCGGGGGGAGCGCAGACAGGGCAGAGGAGTGGGGTATGGAGCGCTGGCAGGACGGCAGGGGGAGCGCAGACAGGGCAGAGGAGTGGGGTATGGAGCGCTGGCAGGACGGGGGTTGAAGCGCAGACAGGGCAGAGGAGTGGGATATGGAGAGCGGGCAGGACTGGGGGGAAGCGCAGACAGGGCATAGGAGTGGGATATGGAGCGCGGGCAGGACAGGGGGGAAGCGCAGACAGGGCAGAGGAGTGGGGTATGGAGCGCGGGCAGGACTGGGGGGGAAGCGCAGACAGGGCAGAGGAGTGGGGTATGGAGCGCGGGCAGGACGGGGGGGAAGAAGCGCAGACAGGGCAGAGGAGTGGGATATGGAGCGCGGGCAGGACGGGGGGGGAAGCGCAGACAGGGCAGAGGAGTGGGGTATGGAGCGCGGGCAGGACGGGGGGGGGGGAGTGCAGACAGGGCAGAGGAGTGGGATATGGAGCGTGGGCAGGATGGAGGGGGAAGCGCAGACAGGGCAGAGGAGTGGGGTATGGAGCGCGGGCAGGACGGGGGGGGCAGCGCAGACAGGGCAGAGGAGTGGGGTATGGAGCGCGGGCAGGATGGGGGGGAAGCGCAGACAGGGCAGAGGAGTGGGGTATGGAGCGCGGGCAGGATGGGGGGGGGAAGCGCAGACAGGGCAGAGGAGTGGGGTATGGAGTGCGGGCAGGACGGGGGGGGGAGCGCAGACAGGGAAGAGGAGTGGGGTTTGGAGCGCGGGCAGGACGGGGGGGGGGGAAGCGCAGACAGGACAGAGGATTGGGGCATGGAGCGCGGGCAGGACGGGGGAAAGCGCAGACAGGGCAGAGGAGTGGGGTATGGAGCGCGGGCAGGACGGGGGGGGCAGCGCAGACAGGGCAGAAGAGTGGGGTATGGAGTGTGGGCAGGACGGGGAGAAGCGCAGACAGGGCAGAGGAGTGGGGTATGGAGCGCGGGCATTACGGGGAGGGGGGGGAGCGCGGGCAGGACAGAGTAGTGGGGTATGGAGCGTGGGCGGGACAGGAGGAGCGGGGGGGGGGGGAGTTAGGCGCAGGGCAGGGCAGAGGAGCAGGGTATGGAGCCTCTGGCGGGCAATGAGCGGCCTCGGTCTGTGTGTGGGTGTGTGTGTGTGTGTGTGTATATATATATGCAGTGTTGGCCAAAAGTATTGACACCCCTGCAATTCTGTCAGATAATACTCAGTTTCTTCCTGAAAATGATTACAATCACAAATTCTTTGGTATTATTATCTTCATTTAATTTACCTTCAATGAAAAAACACAAAAGAGAATGAAGCAAAAAGCAAAGCATTGATCATTTCACACAAAACTCCAAAAATGGGCCAGACAAAAGTATTGGCACCCTCAGCCTAATACTTGGTTGCACAACCTTTAGCCAAAATAACTGCGATCAACCGCTTCCGGTAACCATCAATGAGTTTCTTACAATGCTCTGCTGGAATTTTAGACCATTCTTCTTTGGCAAACTGCTCCAGGTCCCTGATATCTGAAGGCTGCCTTCTCCAATCTGCCATTTTTAGATCTCTCCACAGGTGTTCTATGGGATTCAGGTCTGGACTCATTGCTGGCCACCTTAGAAGTCTCCAGTGCTTTCTCTCAAACCATTTTCTAGTGCTTTTTGAAGTGTGTTTTGGGTCATTGTCCTGCTGGAAGACCCATGACCTCTGAGGGAGACCCAGCTTTCTCACACTGGGCCCTACATTATGCTGCACAATGTGTTGGTAGTCTTCAGACTTCATAATGCCATGCACACGGTCAAGCAGTCCAGTCCAGAGGCAGCAAAGCAACCCCAAAACATCAGGGAACCTCCACCATGTCTGACTGTAGGGAGCGTGTTCTTTTCTTTGAATGCCTCTTTTCTTCTCCTGTAAACTCTATGTTGATGCCTTTGCCCATAAAGCTCTACTTTTGTCTCATCTGACCAGAGAACATTCTTCCAAAACGTTTTAGGCTTTCTCAGGTAAGTTTTGGCAAACTCCAGCCTGGCTTTTTTATGTCTCGGGGTAAGAAGTGGGGTATTCCTGGGTATCCTACCATACAGTCCCTTTTCATTCAGACGCCGACGGATAGTACGGGTTGACACTGTTGTACCCTCGGACTGCAGGGCAGCTTGAACTTGTTTGGATGATAGTCGAGGTTCTTTATCCACCATCCGCACAATCTTGCGTTGAAATCTCTCGTCAATTTTTCTTTTCCGTCCACATCTAGGGAGGTTAGCCACAGTGCCATGGGCTTTACACTTCTTGATGACACTGCGCACGGTAGACACAGGAACATTCAGGTCTTTGGAGATGGACTTGTAGCCTTGAGATTGCTCATGCTTCCTCACAATTTGGTTTCTCAAGTCCTCAGACAGTTCTTTGGTCTTCTTTCTTTTCTCCATGCTCAATGTGGTACACACAAGGACACAGCACAGAGGTTGAGTCAACTTTAATCCATGTCAACTGGCAGCAAGTGTGATTTAGTTATTGCCAACACCTGTTAGGTGCCCCAGGTAAGTTACAGGTGCTGTTAATTACACAAATTAGAGAAGCATCACATGATTTTTCTAACAGTGGCAATACTTTTGTCCACCCACTTTTTTATGTTTGGTGGAATTAGATCCAATTTGGCTTTAGGACAATTCTTTTTGTATTTTTTCATTGAAGACAAATTAAATGAAGATAATAATACCAAAGAATTTGTGATTGCAATCATTTTCAGGAAGAAACTGAGTATTATCTGACAGAATTGCAGGGGTGTCAATACTTTTGGCTACCATTGTATATGTACAGGTGGTATAACCTGGGCATCTCCTGTATATATATATATATATATATATATATATATAATGTGTGTGCATACAGTATATATGGCTACTCCCTGTATATATAAAAATGAAAAATAACAGGCCGCACTCCCAAATTATGAGGGAAAAAGTGGATACTTTACTGATCCATGGCAACACTTTATCAAGGCTTGAGATCACTGTAGAAACATTGCCATGGATCAGTAAAGTATCCACTTTTTCACTCATAATTTGGGACACGGAGAGCACCAAGGCCGGCCTAGAGGGGACATGGAGAGCACCAAGGCTGGCCTAGAGGGGACATGGAGAGCACCAAGGCTGGCCTAGAGGGGACATGGAGAGCACCAAGGCTGGCCTAGAGGGGACATGGAGAGCACCAAGGCTGGCCTAGAGGGGACATGGAGAGCACCAAGGCTGGCCTAGAGGGGACATGGAGAGCACCAAGGCTGGCCTAGAGGGGGCACGGAGAGCACCAAGGCTGGCCTAGAGGGGACATGGAGAGCACCAAGGCTGGCCTAGAGGGGACATGGAGAGCACCAAGGCCAGCTTAGAAGGGATACAGAGAGCACAAGTTTGGCCTAGAGGACACACGGAGAGCACCAAGGCCGACCTAGAGTAGACACAAAGAGCACCAAGGCCGGCCTAGAGGAGACACGGAGAGCACCAAGGCCGACCTAGAGGGGACACGGAGAGCACCAAGGCCGACCTAGAGTAGACACAAAGAGCACCAAGGCCGGCCTAGAGGGGACACGGAGAGCACCAAGGCCGACCTAGAGGGGACACGGAGAGCACCAAGGCCGACCTAGAGTAGACACAAAGAGCACCAAGGCCGGCCTAGAGGGGACATGGAGAGCACCAAGGCTGGTCTAGAGGGGACACAGAGAGCACCAAGGCCAGCCTAGAGGGGACATGGAGAGCACCAAGGCCAGCCTAGAGGGGACATGTCAAGAGACTGTCAGCAGAGAATGACTGAGCAGACCCAGCACAGACGCTCATACATTATGGCGGGCACACCGTTCAGTGCTCCTTCACACCCGCTGTTTTCTACTATTGCTGCCTTTCTTTGCCTTCATAAAGCCTGAATCATCAGTAAAAAAAAAGGCGAGAAAGATAGAGGGAGAACCAGCAGGTGAGATGGTGAATGATTGCCCACCATGATGCACGAGCGCCTGGGCTTGGTTTGGACAGTCATTCCTGCACCTGTCCACACACGCCCTCATCCCGGGTGTCTCGGCATCTTACTGATAGATGTCTAAACATTTTCTTTTAGAATCTGCTGCAGCCGTATTCACCAGCAAAAATACTAATGCCCTGCAGGATGGAGAACACTGATGAGACCAGCGATCACTCCGAGCGCCCAGGGAGGGCGGCTACCTGGTGTGACAAGTGCACATGCTGGACATACAGTGTGCCACCTATCAGTGAGATCAGGCGGCTGCCCAGCACTATGGAGCAGCTGCCCCTGGGATACAACACACAATTTCACCCCCCGCCTACATTGGAGGGTTTGGCTGCATCCAAAATAAAAACAATATACAAAATACATGAGGTATTGGTCGATGTTTTGGCTGAAGTATGCAGCTCACAGCCCAATCCTCCTCTTGGTGGACTCAGGAACACCAACATTGTGAGAGGCCTTTAGTTGCTTAGTGGTGACCTTGGGTTCCTTTGTAACCTCAGACCATTATACGTCTTGTGATCTTCGTGGGTCGCTTTGAAGAATATGGAATAAATTCTGAAAATCAATCGGAATCCGAATCTTTCTATATTATATTGTTACAGTGTATTCTTACATGTAATTAGCCCCCAATCTGACCCCATTCTGTGCATCCCAGCGCCACATCGATCACAGCACTGAAATGGTGACAGCTGGTGGCACACACGCAATCTTCAATTTGTTCAGTGCCCTGGGCTGACAACATATTGAGATCGGCGAGCAGAAGCCAGCTAGAGAAGCTGTATTTGGTCTCCAATCCTAGATGGGATCCAGCTGGATCCTATGGCACCAGCATCGTCCTATTCGGACCTCTTGGTGGAAAGTTATGACCCATAGTAAGCTTTTGGGATATTTCAAAACACAGCACAAGGGGAGGGAATTCCAGTCTAGTCTAGCGGTTAAGAACGACAGACCTCATTTTTCACGATTTATTCTGGGGGAGGCCACAACACCGTGTACTTTGCTGGAAGGAATCAAGGCAAGAATCCTGGCACAACGGCGTCTCCCATGTGCTGAGCCAGTGACCAAGCAACCGGTAACCGACTACATTTGTCTGCATATATTTTTTGTATCCCACTACCTTTAAGTGCATAACCGACTATACCATCTGTAAATATTGTTATTCTAGTGTGCCCATATAAAATGTAATCTTGGGTTGCTCTTTTATCTCGATCCACAATTCTGACATTTTTGTTTACTATTATATGCTACCTAGGTTGCTTTCTGACTCCAATATAACCCTGATAACGGTCCAGGCTTATATTGAACAAGGAACTGGTGGCAGCATTCTGTTCTTATGTTATTGAGGAACGCTGACACTGACGGTATGGAGGTTCTTATATGTAATAAAAAAAGCCAAGAAGCCAGCGCTGCCTGTGGTTAGCCCTCAATACAAAAAGTGCATAGGCACATATTAATTTCTAACTGTACTTTAAACTGAGGCATTTAGCAAACAATTGATCTATTCTTTGAGCTACCCCGCCACGTCACGGCATTCTCCACTCTTACCACTGGAAGCAACTCAAAAATCAGCACATATAGGGCCACTGCGGCCCCTTACTTACCCTTGGTCAATTCCCTGACTGTCCTGATGGTAAGGGGGCAGCAAAGAGCAGTTTTCCCACTCCTAGGGAGGGTAATAATGAATTTCCTGCCTGCCTGTGAAGTCCACACTCTTTACAGATGGTCGTGTTACCTTCCTCAGCCTGACGAGTATCCACGACTCTTCCTCTGAACTCCTCAGATATCTCCTTTTTTCCTCCTTTGATGCTCGTCCATGAACGTGCTGTGAGGCTCAGATCTTTATAGATCCCGTCTCTCTATATATTCTAATATAATATCAGGTGTGAGTGGGTGACCTGTTTATAAAGGTCGACAACTCACAACACCTGATTGTTCTCCCATTGATTTGCTATTCCTAAAGGTTCACAGACTTCTTCCTCTCGCAGACATGAGATATTAGACCATTTTCTTCCAGATAAAGTCTGACATCTCTTTACTCTTATTTGGTTCTTTATTTACTTTTAGGTTACATTTATGCAGAAATCTGGAAATCTGGGGTTCACAAACTTTCAGGCAGCACCATAGATATATTTCAGGGTTCGTTGCTCCTCGTTGTGTGAGATCATGAATCAGAGAGGATCACCAGATCTTTATTACACTCTGCAGGTTGTGAACATTAAGCGGGGGCGGGACTTAGCACATTCTTAATTGATTATAGAATGAGGGTTACACTGGAGCTGGCTAGTCCCAAACGGGAGTACCATTTACTATTTAGAAAACCTCTAAGAACTCCGTGTGCATGTTCTCTTATGGCTCAGAGGGTCTCATAAAGCCTTGTATTATTTAAGAAAATATATATAAAATATAAACTATATATGAAATCTATACAAAATATAAAATATATATAGTATGGGGTTCAGCGACACTCAATCATTTACCATAAATTGGAATTTGTATAAAAGAGGTGGCCCCTACGACGAGATGACTCCTCCTATATTCTCCTTCAGAGTGGATCCTCAGGGGCGGGGCTGGCCAGAGATGGAATGTGCTAAGTATAGGGTTCAGCACACTCAATCATTTACCATAAATTGGAATTCGTATAAAAGTGTTTTTTTTTGTATTTTAAAAGAAAAAATTAATATAAAAATACAAGATTTTTTTTAAATGTCATAAAATGTTTAATATCCAGTTTGGCTTCTAGATGGTATTTCTTTTATTCAGTTCCACCTTTATCTCCTCCGGTCTTTATAATGGACTCATTCACCAGACAGTCTTGATGGGGATCTTGTTGTGGCGGGTCCTTTTACTGCCTATGGATATTAGAAGGAGCGATCAATGTTCTGAGGTGCAGGGTTGTGCTGTCAGGTGTGAATGAGTGCCACCTATGGAGGACGGGCTGTGAGTGGTCGGTGATTACAGAGTCTCATCTACTTCATGAAAGTGATAAGGGGAGATGGATTCTATTAGATACAATGTATCAATAAATGATGACGTAGGAGTAAATAATTTCTGTGCAGGTGTGCTTCAGTGTTATAGAGCATATGGAGGATGAGATGTGAGTGTAGTGTATACGATCTATCTACTTCATAAGTATGAATGTTCTTTAGATCAAGTCAATAATGAGACTTAGAGTAATAATTGCTGTCTCCTATAGTTTAGCTTGGAGATGGCCTCTTTATATCATAAATGAACTACAATAGTTGTGCAAGTTTCCACGTCACATAATAGATTGGTACTTGTTCCTTTCTTTGATGCCTTTAGTCCAGTGGAGGGCGTCACTCCTCTCTAAAGTAATGAAGAATGATAAGGTTGATGTACCGCACTTCATTAAGTGTCAATTCACTCACACATAAACAAAAACTCAATGATGTTCCTATTATTCCATCATATTAATGATCTGTAACTGCTCGATGACACCCTGCGCTGCCGACTGTTACCTTACCCCGTGTCCGGGGATGCAGACGCTGTCCGAGAGATTTGTCGATGGTGGACGGCCATAATCCTGTAGCGGTGTCCTGCTCGGGTCAGGAGACTGCCTGGTGGCGGCTCTCTGTGCGGTCACGTGTCTGTTCAGTCACCGACTACCACGTCAGCAGGGGGCGGTAGCGGTAGTCCGTGTTGTGTGTGGGTAATGCAGGTTGGTAGGGAGACTGTGGCAGGGTCTGGCTATGGACCGGTTTCGGAGGTACGCCCTTCTTCATCAGGATGGCCGCACCCTGCCTGTCCCATGTATTATATAGGGTCTCCTAATTGGCTCTACTGTCGCAATGAATCAGATACGTCGCTCACACATAACGCCATACTGGAGTACACAAGGACTGTTCCTTTAGTGGTACAGTTGTGGCCAAAAGTATTGACACCCCTGCAATTCTGTCAGATAATACTCAGTTTCTTCCTGAAAATGATTGCAATCACAAATTCTTTGGTATTATTATCTTCATTTAATTTGTCTTCAATGAAAAAACACAAAAAGAATTGTCCTAAAGCCAAATTGGATCTAATTCCACCAAACATAAAAAAGGGGGTGGACAAAAGTATTGGCACTGTTAGAAAAATCATGTGATGCTTCTCTAATTTGTGTAATTAACAGCACCTGTAACTTACCTGTGGCACCTAACAGGTGTTGGCAATAACTGAATCACACTTGCAGCCAGTTGACATGGAGGATTTATTATTCGAGGGATTTTGAAAAACCTTTATTAATTTTCTAGAACTCTCTGTGGACAGGCGTCCCCTACATTGGCTCTAAACCTGCAACCTCACTGATATTCCATAGGGTGTTTATAGATTTTGGCTCCATAGTGTTATATTTGACCGATGGTGCAATTAGCATACTTAAAGGGGACCTCATCTATATATTATTTTCGGAAGTATTAGATAAATGTTCGCCAACTCATTGATCGTTCCTCATTGATGCCAATGCTTCTTGAGGATTGTTTCACACTCTTTATGATTATTATGGAATTCTGTAATAATAGGAGTTGCACTTATTTGCTTATTTTCTTTTTCTTGGTTCAGGAGGAGCTCGGTCCTCTCTATATTGGCAATGTTTGATATTTGGAGATTCAAGTTCTAGTGCAGCTGTGTTGTTGTCCCAGATGATTAGAACATCATCTATATATCTATGCAAACACAGCCTGCACGTTCAGAACATAGGAAATCTTGCTACACAAATTAAAATTTTACCCCCCTACATGAATACAAGAATATAAAGTGTATAAGTACCGAAACCACCGAACCGTTCACCCCCTTAAGTCCCCAATACCCTGATTCAACCATGGTACAAGATCATTGTCATTATAATAGGGATACATATGAAATAGGGTTATAATATCCCTAATAAAATCGTTTATTGAATGATAAAATTATAAAGATAGGTGATGGTAAAGTGTCATTCACATTCCCCCTCCCCTCATTTATCCTATGGATTGTGAATAAACAATGGAGAGTTTTAATAGTATAAATGGTGAAACAGAAATAAAAGAGTGCGGTAGGAGAGTGCGGATTATCAGATTTGTCAGGATAGAACTATGATTTCAGACACATACACAACAATCATGCAATCAGTATTGATGAGAGAATGTAATGTAACGACACAATCATAGACCACTAAAGTGAAGTCCGCTGTGACTCCAGCATGGCGTTATGTGAGCGACGTATCTATTCATTGTGACAGTAGAGCCAATTAGGAGACCCTATATAATACAGGGACGGCAGGGTGCGGCCATCCTGATGAAGAAGGGCGTACCTCCGAAACCGGTCCATAGCCAGACCCTGCCACAGTCTCCCTACCAACCTGCATTACCCGCACACAACACGGACTACCGCTACCGCCCCCTGCTGACGTGGTAGTCCGGTGACTGAACAGATACGTGACCGCACAGAGAGCCGCCACCAGGCAGTCTCCTGACCCGAGCAGGACACCCTACAGGATTATGGCCGTCCACCATCGACAAATCTCCCGGACAGTGCCGGCATCCCCGGACACGGGGTAAGGTAACAGTCGGCAGCGCAGGGTGTCATCTAGCAGTTACAGATCATTAATATGATGGAATAATGGCAACATCATTGGTTTTCTGTTCTGTGTGAGTGATACTGACACTTAATGAAGTGCGCTACATCAACCTTATCATTCCTCATTACTTTAGAGAGGAGTGACGCCCTCCACTGGACTAAAGGCATAAAAGAAAGGACACAAGTATCCAGTTTATTATGTGACGTGGAAACCTTGCAGAACTATTGTAGTATCATTTTTAAGATAAATAAAGACGGCCCATCCTTCCAAGCTAAACTATAGGTAGACAGCAAATTATGTCACTCCTAACGTCATCATTTATTGATACATTGTATCTAATAGAATCCATCTCCCCTTATCACTTCATGAAGTAGATGAGATTCTGTAATCACCTACCACTCACAGCCCGTCCTCCATAGGTGGCTCTCATTCACACCTGACAGCACAACACCGACACCTCAGAACATTGATCACTCCTAACGTCATCATTATTGATACATTGTATCTAATAGAATCCATCTCCCCTTAATCACTTCATGAAGTAGATAGATTCTGTAATCACCGACCACATCACATCCCTCCTCCATAGGTGGCTCTCATTCACACCTGACAGCACAACCCCTGCACCTCAGAACATTGATCGCTCCTTCTAATATCCATAGGCAGTAAAAGGACCCGCACAACAAGAGAGGATCCCCATCAAGACTGTCCGGTGACTGAGTCCATTATAAAGACCAGAGGAGATAAAGCTGGAACTGAATAAAAGAAATAAGAAATACCATCTAGAAGCCAAACTGGATATGAAACATTTTATGACATTTTAAAAAAATCTCCTGTATTTTTATATTAATTTTTTCTTTTAAAATACAAGTAAAAAACACTTTTCTACGAATTCCAATTCATGGTAAATGATTGAGTGTGCTGAACCCCATACTTGGCACATTCTATCTCTGGCCAGCCCCGCCCCTGAGGAGCCATCTGAAGGAGAATATAGGAGGAGTCATCTCGTCGTAGGGGCCACCTCTTGGCTTTATAGGATTATCTTCATGGCTAGGTTGTCAGCCATGAGGGTCCCAGAGACACAGTACAGTCCTGAGTATGAACCCTCCGCCATGTCCGGTACCACCCCACTGACCTCCTCTGCTTTTCCACTATTAGTCAGCGACTAAGGACCCCCCCATATATCAGAGTGGGATCTGCTCCGCCTCAGTGTCAGGCTCCTCTTCTTTCCAGCCATTAACCTTCTCTTTAGACGTCCACAGACTCTTCTTGCTCCTCGGGGGCGACCGTCCATCCTTATTCCTCCATCGAGTCACAAATCTCCACCCGAGAACCAAGAGCAACAATAGAAAAAGGACCAAGGATACCAATAAGAAGTAGAAGAGCGACGGAGATGAGCAGACACGAAAGCTGACACCTGCGAGGAAACAGCAGAATAGTGAGTGCAGCTCTGGAAGTGACTGGAGGATAAGACATGATGTAACAGCAGAATAGTGACTGCAGCTCTGGAGGTGACTGGAGGTAAGACATGATGTAACAGCAGAATAGTGACTGCAGCTCTGGAGGTGACTGGAGGATAAGACATGATGTAACAGCAGAATAGTGACTGCAGCTCTGGAGGATAAGACATGATGTAACAGCAGAATAGTGACTGCAGGTCTGGAGGTGACTGGAGGATAAAACATGATGTAAAGCAGAATAGTGAGTGCAGCTCTGGAGGTGACTGGAGGATAAGACACAATGTAACAGCAGAATAGTGAGTGCAGCTCTGGGGTGACTGGGATAAGACATGATGTAACAGCAGAATAGTGACTGCAGCTCTGGAGCTGACTGGAGGATAAGATGATGTAACAGCAGAATAGTGACTGCAGCCCTGGAGGATAAGAACGAATGTAACAGCAGAATAGTGACTGCAGTCTGGAGGTGACTGGAGGATAAAACATGATGTAAAGCAGAATAGTGAGTGCAGCTCTGGAGTGACTGGAGGATAAGACACAATGTAACAGCAGAATAGTGAGTGCAGCCTGGAGGTGATGGAGGATAAGACATGATTTAACAGCAGAATAGTGACTGCAGTCTGGAGGTGACTGGAGAATAAGAACATGATGTAACAGCAGAATAGTGACTGCAGCTCTGGAGGTGACTGGAGGATAAGACATGATGTAACAGCAGAATAGTGAGTGCAGCCCTGGAGGTGACTGGAGATATGACATGATGTAACAGCAGAATAGTGACTGCAGCTCTGGAGGTGACTGGAGGATAAGACATGATGTAACAGCAGAATAGTGAGTGCAGCTCTGGAGGTGACTGGAGGATAAGACATGTAGTAACAGCAGAATAGTGACTGCAGTCTGGAGGTGACTGGAGGATAGAACATGATGTAAAGCAGAATAGTGAGTGCAGCTCTGGAGGTGACTGGAGGATAAGACACAATGTAACAGCAGAATAGTGAGTGCAGTCTGGAGGTGACTGGAGGATAAGACATGATGTAACAGCAGAATAGTGACTGCAGCTCTGGAGGTGACTGGAGGATAAGACATGATGTTACAGCAGAATAGTGAGTGCAGCTCTGGAGGTGACTGGAGGATAAGACCTGATGTAACAGCAGAATAGTGAGTGCAGCTCTGGAGGTGACTGGAGGATAAGACATGATGTTACAGCAGAATAGTGAGTGCAGCTCTGGAGGTGACTGGAGGATAAGACCTGATGTAACAGCAGAATAGTGAGTGCAGCTCTGGAGGTGACTGGAGATTAGACAATGTAATGACAGATACGCACCTGTTGTCTGGACGGTGACAGACACGTTCCCTCCGCTCCGTTGTCCGATCTGGTACCAGCCCCGCGGGGCGTCCTCGCCCACTCCTGCACCCTGCAGTAGTAGATGCCGGTGTCTGGCGTCTGTGCACGCAGGATCCTCAGCTGGAACGTCTGCTCCGATGTCCGCTCATACTGGAGACGGCGGCCCTCCTCCCCGGGGTACAATGACTCGCCCAGGTGACTGGCATTGAACAGCAGCTGGTGCCCAGGGACCCCGACTTTCCACCAAGAGATGGAAAAGATGGAGTCGGGAACGGACGTGGACACCACCTGACAGGGCAGGGATAGGCCGGACTCTTCTGGAGCCACAAGGGTTAATGCAGTGAGGTTCATACTGAGCTGATCATCTGGAATGAAAGGTAGATCATAGGGGACAGACGGGGTCAGTACTGATCTAGAACCTTAGGACCCATTCCTACACTGATCCAGAACCTCTCAACATGTTACACTGACCTAGAGCCTTATATTCCATGATACAATGATCCAGAACCGCATGACAACTAATCTAGAACCTGACCATACATGATAAGCTGATCTAGAACCTAACAGCCTATATCACACTGATTCAGTGCACCCTTGTTACGATCTAGAACCTGACTGCCCATCTCACACTGATCTATTCCCATGTTACACATATCTAGATCCCTGGAGCCCTTGTTAAGCAGATCTAGAAACCCGACAGCCCCTATTACATAGATCTAGAATCCCATAGCCCATGTTACGATCTAGAACCTGACAGCCTATCATACTGAACTACAACCTTTGACCTCATTTTACACAAATCTAGAATCCAGGAGCCCTTGTTAAGCAGATCTAGACCCTGGCAGCCCTTACCACATTGATCTAGAACCCAGCAGCCCACAGAGCTCTGACTCGGTGTCTCTTACCTGGGAGGGTGATCCTGAGCCGCAGGTATCCGGAGGTATCGGAAGCCTCCAGCCTCCAGGTGTCCTCCTGTAGCCTCCATTCCTCCAGCTGGCAGTGATATATCCCAGCATCCTCCTGCCCTACAGCACGCAGGGTTAAGCTGTAATTTCCATGCGCCGCGGCCCCCACCTGCAGCCGTCCTACCAGGGCCCCGTTATATTCAGTGACTCGTCCCACCCGGCACGATAAAGGAGGCTGGGGTAGGAGGACGGGGCAGCCTGGTAATACCAGGACACAGAAAAGATGGCGGCAGGTACTGGAACCTCCTCCAAGGAGCAGCTCAGCTCCACATCGCCCCCCACAGGCTCCGCGCGGCTCACGTTCTCCTTGCAGACCCTCAGAGTTTTATCTACAATAGGAAAAAAACATAATAATATGGCAGTGTCTGATGAAAGAAGGGACGAGGTGTCGTAGTGTCAGGGGGAGGGTCAGGAAGAGAGGTGCCGAGTGTCATGGACAAGGCGTCAGGGAGAGAGGTGCCGGAGTCTCAGTGGACAAGGCGTCAGGGAGAGAGGTGCCGGAGTGTCAGGTGACAAGGCGTCAGGGGAGAGAGGTGCCGGAGTGTCAGGGACAAGGCGTCAGGCAGAGAGGTGCCGGAGTGTCAGAGGACAAGGCGTCAGGGGAGAGAGGTGCCGGAGTGTCAGGGACAAGGCGTCAGGGAAGAGAGGTGCCGGAGTGTCAGAGGACAAGGCGTCAGGGGAGAGAGGTGCCGGAGTGTCAGGGGACAAGGCGTCAGGGAGAGAGGTGCCGGAGTGTCATGGGACAAGGCGTCAGGGGAGAGAGGTGTCGGAGTGTCAGGGACAAGGCGTCAGGGAAGAGAGGTGCCGGAGTGTCAGAGGACAAGGCGTCAGGGGAGAGAGGTGCCGGAGTGTCAGGGGACAAGGCGTCAGGGGAGAGAGGTGCCGGAGTGTCAGGGGACAAGGCGTCAGGGAGAGAGGTGTGGAGTGTCAGGGGACAAGGCGTCAGGGGAGAGAGGTGCCGGAGTGTCAGTGGACAAGGCGTCAGGGAAGAGAGGTGCCGGAGTGTCATAGGGACAGGCGTCAGGGGAGAGAGGTGCCGGAGTGTCAGGGGATGAGGCGTCAGGGGAGAGAGGTGCCGGAGTGTCAGGGGACAAGGCGTCAGGGAGAGAGGTGCCGGAGTGTCAGGGGACAAGGCGTCAGGGAGAGAGGTGCCGGAGTGTCAGGGGACAAGGCGTCAGGGAGAGAGGTGCCGGAGTGTCAGGGGACAAGGCGTCAGGGGAGAGAGGTGCCGGAGTGTCAGGTGACAAGGCGTCAGGGGAGAGAGGTGCACGGAGTGTCAGTGGACAAGGCGTCAGGGAAGAGAGGGCCGGAGTGTCAGAGGACAAGGCGTCAGGGGAGAGAGGTGCCGGAGTGTCAGGGGATGAGGCGTCAGGGGAGAGAGGTGCCGGAGTGTCAGGGGACAAGGCGTCAGGGGAGAGAGGTGCCGGAGTGTCAGGGGACAAGGCGTCAGGGAAGAGAGGTGCCGGAGTGTCATAGGACAAGGCGTCAGGGGAGAGAGGTGCCGGAGTGTCAGTGGACAAGGCGTCAGGGGAGAGAGGTGCCGGAGTGTCAGGGGATGAGGCATCAGGGGAGAGAGGTGCCGGAGTGTCAGGGACAAGGCGTCAGGGAGAGAGGTGCCGGAGTGTCAGGGACAAGGCGTCAGGGAGAGAGGTGCCGGGAGTGTCAGGGACAAGGCGTCAGGGGAGAGAGGTGCCGGAGTGTCAGGGGACAAGGCGTCAGGGAGAGAGAGGTGCCGGGTGTCAGGGGACAAGGCGTCAGGGGAGAGAGGTGCCGGAGTGTCAGGGACAAGGCGTCAGGGAAGAGAGGTGCCGGAGTGTCAGGGGACAAGGCGTCAGGGGAGAGAGGTGCCGGAGTGTCAGGGGACAAGGCGTCAGGGGAGAGAGGTGCCGGGGTGTCAGGGGACAAGGCGTCAGGGGAAGAGAGGTGCCGGAGTGTCAGGGGACAAGGCGTCAGGGAGAGAGGTGCCGGAGTGTCAGGGGACAAGGCGTCAGGGGAGAGAGGTGCCGGAGTGTCAGGGGACAAGGCGTCAGGGGAGAGAGGTGCCGGAGTGTCAGGGGACAAGGCGTCAGGGAGAGAGGTGCCGGAGTGTCAGGGGACAAGGCGTCAGGGGAGAGAGGTGCCGGAGTGTCAGGGACAAGGCGTCAGGGGAGAGAGGTGCCGAGTGTCAGGGGAAGGCTCAGGGGAGAGAGGTGCCGGAGTGTCAGGGGACAAGGCGTCAGGGGAGAGAGGTGCCGGAGTGTCAGGGACAAGGCGTCAGGGAGAGAGGTGCCGGAGTGTCAGGGACAAGGCGTCAGGGGAGAGAGGTGCCGGAGTGTCAGGGACAAGGCGTCAGGGAGAGAGAGGTGCCGGAGTGTCAGGGACAAGGCGTCAGGGGAGAGAGGTGCCGGAGTGTCAGGGACAAGGCGTCAGGGGAGAGAGGTGCCGGAGTGTCAGGGGACAAGGCGTCAGGGGAGAGAGGTGCCGGAGTGTCAGGGGACAAGGCGTCAGGGGAGAGAGGTGCCGGAGTGTCAGGGGACAAGGCGTCAGGGGAGAGAGGTGGCCGGAGTGTCAGGGGACAAGGCGTCAGGGAGAGAGGTGCCGGAGTGTCAGGGGACAAGGCGTCAGGGAGAGAGGGTGCCGGAGTGTCAGGGGACAAGGCGTCAGGGGAGAGAGGTGCCGGAGTGTCAGGGGACAAGGCGTCAGGGAGAGAGGTGCCGGAGTGTCAGGGGACAAGGCGTCAGGGGAGAGAGGTGCGGAGTGTCAGGGACAAGGCGTCAGGGGAGAGAGGTGCCGGAGTGTCAGGGACAAGGCGTCAGGGGAGAGAGGTGCCGGAGAGTGTCAGGGGACAAGGCGTCAGGGGAGAGAGGTGCCGGAGTGTCAGGGGACAAGGCGTCAGGGAGAGAGGTGCCGGAGTGTCAGGGGACAAGGCGTCAGGGGAGAGAGGTGCCGGAGTGTCAGGGACAAGGCGTCAGGGGAGAGAGGTGCCGGAGTGTCAGGGACAAGGCGTCAGGGAGAGAGAGGTGCCGGAGTGTCAGGGACAAGGCGTCAGGGGAGAGAGGTGCCGGAGTGTCAGGGGACAAGGCGTCAGGGGAGAGAGGTGCCGGAGTGTCAGGGGACAAGGCGTCAGGGAGAGAGGTGCCGGAGTGTCAGGGGACAAGGCGTCAGGGGAGAGAGGTGCCGGAGTGTCAGGGGACAAGGCGTCAGGGGAGAGAGGTGCCGGAGTGTCAGGGGACAAGGCGTCAGGGGAGAGAGGTGCCGGAGTGTCAGGGGACAAGGCGTCAGGGAGAGAGGTGCCGGAGTGTCAGGGGACAAGGCGTCAGGGAAGAGAGGTGCCGGAGTGTCAGGGGACAGAGGCGTCAGGGGAGAGAGGTGCCGGAGTGTCAGGGGACAAGGCGTCAGGGGAGAGAGGTGCCGGAGTGTCAGGGGACAAGGCGTCAGGGAGAGAGGTGCGGAGTGTCAGGGGACAAGGCGTCAGGGGAGAGAGGTGCCGGAGGTGTCAGGGACAAGGCGTCAGGGAAGAGAGGTGCGGAGTGTCAGGGGACAAGGCGTCAGGGAGAGAGAGGTGCCGGAGTGTCAGGGGACAAGGCGTCAGGGAGAGAGGTGCGGGAGTGTCAGGGGACAAGGCGTCAGGGGAGAGAGGTGCCGGAGTGTCAGGGACAAGGCGTCAGGGGAAGAGAGGTGCCGGAGTGTCAGGGACAAGGCGTCAGGGGAGAGAGGTGCCGGGAGTGTCAGGGGACAAGGCGTCAGGGAGAGAGGTGCCGGAGTGTCAGGGGACAAGGCGTCAGGGGAGAGAGGGCCGGAGTGTCAGGGGACAAGGCGTCAGGGGAGAGAGGTGCCGGAGTGTCAGGGGACAAGGCGTCAGGGAGAGAGGTGCCGGGAGTGTCAGGGGACAAGGCGTCAGGGGAGAGAGGTGCCGGAGTGTCAGGGGACAAGGCGTCAGGGGAGAGAGGTGCCGGAGTGTCAGGGGACAAGGCGTCAGGGAAGAGAGGTGCCGGAGTGTCAGGGACAAGGCGTCAGGGAGAGAGGTGCCGGAGTGTCAGGGGACAAGGCGTCAGGGGAGAGAGGTGCCGGAGTGTCAGGGGACAAGGCGTCAGGGAGAGAGAGGTGCCGAGAGTGTCAGGGGACAAGGCTCAGGGGAGAGAGGTGCCGGGAGTGTCAGGGGACAAGGCGTCAGGGGAGAGAGGTGCCGGAGTGTCAGGGGAGAAAGGCGTCAGGGAGAGAGGTGCCGGAGTGTCAGGGGACAAGGCGTCAGGGGAGAGAGGTGCGGAGTGTCAGGGACAAGGCTTTCAGGGAGAGAGAGGTGCCGGAGTGTCAGGGGACAAGGCGTCAGGGGAGAGAGGTGCCGGAGTGTCAGGGGACAAGGCGTCAGGGAGAGAGGTGCCGGAGTGTCAGGGGACAAGGCGTCAGGGGAGAGAGGTGCCGGAGTGTCAGGGACAAGGCTCAGGGGAGAGAGGTGCCGGAGTGTCAGGGGACAAGGCGTCAGGGGAGAGAGGTGCCGGAGTGTCAGGGACAAGGCGTCAGGGGAGAGAGGTGCGGGTGTCAGGGGACAAGGTGTCAGGGGGAGGTGCGGAGTGTCATGGGACAAGTCATTGGGAGGTGAGGGGCTAGGGAGTCAGGGAAGCCGGAGTGTCAGGGGACGAGGTGACAGGGTACCAGGGGACGAGGCGTCAGGAGGTTACCCTGGATGGCGCCATTCTCTGCCCCACACACCATATTTTGGGTGTGTTATCCCGTTACCTGTGGTGCGGAGCAGCACTCGTGTGACCCCGGACCGCCGCTCCCCCAGGGTGACCCAGGCGCCGCTCTCCTGCAGCAGCTCTCGAACCGCACAGTAGTAGGATCCCGGCAGTCGAGGATGCAGAATACGCAGGTTGATAAGATCGGGGGAGACGCGTTCACTGAGGAGCCCGGGGAATCCGGGGCGGCGGGAGCTCAGCCCCTCCTGGGTCACATTCACGATGTTCACTGCCGAGGGCGAAGCGGGCGACACCAAGAACCAACCAACATGGAGGACAGCGCCCGGGGGCAGAACCGAGATCCTACAGGACACGACGGCCTCATCCACCCCTGCGGTCACCAGGACGGTGCGGTCAGCGGAGTCCACCTCCAGACGAGCGGCTGCAGAGAAGAGACAGAAGACAGCATGTATCTAATCCTGTGTGATACTGACTGCTGTGTATCTAATCCTATCCTGTGTGATACTGTCTGCTGAGCTGTGTATCTAAGTCTATCCTGTGTGATACTGTCTGCTGAGCTGTGTATCTAATCCTCTCCTGTGTGATACTGTCTGCTGAGCTGTGTATCTAATCCTATCCTGTGTGATATCATCTGTTGAGCTGTGTATCTAATCCTCTCCTGTGTGATACTGTCTGCTGAGCTGTGTATCTAATCCTATCCTGTGTGATACTGTCTGCTGAGCTGTGTATCTAATCCTATCCTGTGTGATACTGTCTGCTAAGCTGTGTATCTAATCCTAGTCTGTGTGATACTGTCTGCTGAGCTGTGTATCTAATCCTATCCTGTGTGATACTGTCTGCTGAGCTGTGTATCTAATCCTAGTCTGTGTGATACTGTCTGCTGAGCTGTGTATCTAATCCTGTCCTGTGTGATACTGTCAGCTGAGCTGTGTATCTAATCCTAGTCTGTGTGATACTGTCTGCTGAGCTGTGTATCTAATCCTAGTCTGTGTGATACAAGGTTGCGGGTACCTGGCAGTTGGACCTGTATCTTCATGGTGATGGAGGAGGTGGAGGCGCGGAGGACACTGTTGCTGCGGCTCAGCACCTGGACTCGGCAGCGGTATGCCCCCTGGTGGTGGCGCTGCACCCGGTGGATGGTCAGGGTGCTGGTTGTCCCCACTATGGACAGTTGGGCCTCTCCATTGAATTGGGGGGTGGACTCCCCCCAGGTGACATCATTCTCCCCCGACACATTCACCAGGGTGTGGAAGGAAGCAGAGTCCGGCTGGAAATCCCAGGCCCAGGAGAGGCGCCTACCCCGAAAACTGTACGCCGCCTTCACCATACAGAAGAGGCGAGCCGAGGAGCCGGACGTCACCTGCTGATCCCGGGACATGAGGACGGCCACCAGAGATGAGCCTGCAGAGACAAGAACACTGAGGGTGAGAGGGCAGAGAGGACAGCACGCAAGGGCGAGGGGCCAGAGATGACAGGACGCGAGGGCGAGGGGGCAGAGACGACAGGACGCGAGGGCGAGGGGGCAGAGACGACAGGACGCGAGGGCGAGGGGGCAGAGACGACAGGACGCGAGGGCGAGGGGGCAGAGAAGACAGGACGCGAGGGTGAGGGGGCAGAGAGGACAGGACGCGAGGGCGAGGGGGCAGAGAGGACAGGACGCGAGGGCGAGGGGGCAGAGAAGACAGGACGCGAGGGCGAGGGGGCAGAGACGACAGGACGCGAGGGCGAGGGGCACAGACGGACAGGACGCGAGGGGGCAGAGACGACAGGACGCGAGGGGGCAGAGACGACAGGTCGCGAGGGCGAGGGGGCAGAGAAGACAGGAAGCGAGGGCGAGGGGGAGAGACGACAGGAAGCGAGGGCGAGGGGGCAGAGAAGACAGGAAGCGAGGGCGAGGGGGTAGAGACGACAGGACGCGAGGGCGAGGGGGCAGAGACGACAGGACGCGAGGGCGAGGGGGCAGAGACGACAGGAAGCGAGGGCGAGGGGGCAGAGATGACAGGACGCGAGGGCGAGGGGGCAGAGACGACAGGACGCGAGGGGGCAGAGACGACAGGACGCGAGGGGGCAGAGAAGACAGGACGCGAGGGGGGCAGAGACGACAGGACGCGAGGGGGCAGAGACGACAGGACGCGAGAGGTCAGAACGACAGGACGCGAGGGGGCAGAGACGACAGGACGCGAGGGGGCAGAGACGACAGGACGCGAGGGGGCAGAGACGACAGGACGCGAGGGGGCAGAGACGACAGGACGCGAGGGGGCAGAGACGACAGGACGGAGGGGGCAGAGACGACAGGACGCGAGGGGGCAGAGACGACAGGACGCGAGGGGGCAGAGACGACAGGACGCGAGGGGGCAGAGACGACAGGACGCGAGGGGGCAGAGACGACAGGACGCGAGGGGGCAGAGACGACAGGACGCGAGAGGGTCAGAGACGACAGGACGCGAGAGGTCAGAGACGACAGGACGCGAGGGGCAGAGACGACAGGACGCGAGGGGGCAGAGACGACAGGACGCGAGGGGGCAGAGAGACAGGACGCGAGGGGCAGAACGACAGGACGCGAGGGGCAGAACGACAGGACGCGAGGGGTCAGAGACGACAGGACGCGAGGCGAGGGGGCAAAGAGGACAGGAGCGCAAGGGAGGGCATGGGGCTGAGAGCACGGCGAGGGGACGCGAGGGCGAAGGGATGCGAGGGGAAGTGGAAGCAAAGGGACGCGAAGGCGAAGGAAAGTAAGAAGAAGGGGACGCGAGGTGAGACGACACACGGGCAAGGGGACCTGAGGGCGAGGGGACACGAGGCAAAGGGACGCGAAGGCGAGGGACATGTGGGTGAAGGGACGCGAGGGTGAGTGGAAGCAAGAGGACGCAAAGGCTAGGGATGTGAGGGTGAGCAAGCAGGACGGAGAGGGCAAGCGAGGGGATGGAAGGGCGAGGGGGATGGGAGGGTGAGCGAGGGGGATGGGAGGGTGAGCGAGGGGGATGGGAGGGTGAGCGAGGGGGATGGGAGGGTGAGCGAGGGGGATGGGAGAGGTGAGAGGGGGATGGGAGGAGGGTGAGAGAGGGGGATGGGAGGAGGTGAGAGAGGGGGATGGGAGGGTGAGCGAGGGGGATGGAGGGTGAGGAGGGGGATGGGAGGGGTGAGAGAGGGGATGGGAGGAGGGTGAGAGAGGGGGATGGGAAGGGGAGCGAGGTGAATGAGAGGGCAAGTGACGGGATGGAGGGGCGAGCGAGGAGGACGGAGAGGGCGAGGGAAAGGGAGCAATGAAAAGGTGAGGACGAGGGAACGGGAGGGCGGGAGGAGCAGGACTCAGGAGGGAGGACAAGGGGATAGAAAGGGGAGAGTAATAGGAAGACAGGAGAGCGGACAGAAGGGCGGGTGAGGGAGATGTAGGACGCCCCTGTAACCTCCCGCTATAAGATGTACACTGTGTATAGATAAGGAGAATAATCTGCGGGGCGCGGAGGCAGAGCGTGTACATACTGAGCCCCGAGGGACATATGGAGGCTCCACATTTGTTTTTATGTTTTATCCTTTGTTAATTCCATTATTACTGTAAACACATTTCCTTTTTCTTGATATCAGCTGTGGAGACCAGATGCTTCTCAGGACAGAGTATCCCATCTCCATCTAATATCCATCACCTATGTGTAAAGCAAAGAAAACAGCAAAACAGAGGCAGAAAAATACTACAATAAAGTGTGGGGACATTAATAGCCCAGTGGTGACATATCGGTTCAAATTAACCTTTTTCAATCCTCTCTCCCATTCTCTGTCCCTCGCTATCATCCCCCATCCCCTATCTCCCCCTCTGTCCCTCTCTCCCACCCTCCCCTCCTCTGTCCCTCTCTCTCCCCCCTCCTCCGTTCTGCTCTCTCCCCCCCCTCCTCCGTTCCCTCTCTCTCTCCCCCTCCTCCTTCCCTCTCTCTCCTCCCCCCTCCTCTGTCCTCTCTCTCTCCCCCCCTCCTCTGTCCCTCTCTCCCCCCCCCCTCCTCTGTCCCTCTCTCTCCCCCCTCCTCTGTCCCTCTCTCTCCTCCCTCCTCTGTCCCTCTCTCTCCCCCCTCCTCTGTCCCTCTCTCTCTCCCCCTCCTCTGTCCCTCTCTCTCTCCCCCCTCCTTCGTCCCTCTCTCTCCCCTCCTCCTCTGTCCCTCTTTCTCTCCCCTCCTCTCTCGTCCTCTCTCTCTCCCCTCTTCTCTGTCCCTCCTCCCTCTCTCTCTCCCCCCTCCTCCGTCCCTCTTTCTCTCCCCTCCTCCGTCCCTCTCTCTCCCCCTCTCTGTCCTCTCTCCTCTCCCCCCTCCTCAGTCCCTTTCTCTCCCCCTCCTCTGTCCCACTCTCTCCCCCCCTCCTCCGTCCCTCTCTCTCCCCTCCTCCTCTCCCTCTCTCTCCCCCTCCTCTGTCCCTCTCCTCTCCCCCTCCTCTGTCCCTCCTCTCTCCCCCCTCCTCTGCCCCTCTCTCTCCCCCTCCTCCGTTCCTCTCTCTCTCCCCCTCCTCTGCCCCTCTCTCTCCTCCCCCTCCTCCGTCTCCTCTCCTCTCCCCCCTCTGTCCATCCCTCTCCCTCCTCCTCTGTCTCTCTCTCCCCCCCCTCCTCTGTCCCTCTCTCTCTCCCCCCTCCTCTGCCCCTCTCTCTCTCCTCCCCTCCTCCCGTTCCTCTCTCCTGCCCCCTCCTCTGTCCCTCTCTCTCCCCCCCTCCGTCCCTCTCTCTCCCCCTCCTCTGTCCCTCTCTCTCCCCCCCTCCTCTCTCCCTCTCTCTCTCCCCCCCTCCTCTGTCCCTCTCTCTTTCCCCCCTCCTCTGTCCCTCTCTCTCCCCCCTCCTCTGTCCCTCTCTCTCCCCTCCCCTCCCTCTCCCCCCCTCCTCTTCTCTCTCCTCTCCCCCCTCCTCTGTCCCTCTCTCTTTCCCCCCTCCTCCGTTCCTCTCTCTCCCCCCTTCCTCTGTCCCTCTCTCTCCCCCCCCTCCTCTGTCCCTCTCTCTCTCCCCCCCTCCTCTGTCCCTCTCTCTTTCCCCCCCTCCTCCGTCCCTCTCTCTCCCCCTCCTCTGTCCCTCTCTCTCCCTCTCCTCTGTCCCTCTCTCTCCCCCTCCTCTGCCCCTCTCTCTCTCCCCCTCCTCCGTTCTTCTCTCTGCCCCCTCCTCTGTCCCTCTCTCTCCCCCTCCGTCCCTCTCTCTCCCCCTCCTCTGTCCCTCTCTCTCCCCCCCCCTCCTCTGTCCCTCTCTCTCTCCCCCCTCCTCTGTCCCTCTCTCTCTCCCCCCCTCCTCTGTCCCTCTCTCTTTCTCCCCTCCTCCGTCCCTCTCTCTCCCCCTCCTCTGTCCCTCTGTCTCCCCCCCTCCTCTGTCCCTCTCTCTCTCCCCCCTCCTCTGTCCCTCTCTCTCCCCCTTCTTCTGTCCCTCTCTCTCCCCCCTCCTCTGTCTCTCTGACAGTAATTTATGACATATTTCGTGGTTTTGTGGTTTCCTTCTCGTCTTCTTAGTCTCTGGCATGTTGCCCGTACGTTGGTACACTTGGTAATCAGACGGTTTAGCTTTCCACTTCTCACACGACAGGTGATTTCTTTCTAGTGCTCTCTGTTATCAGTCATGTTATTTGCATGTATCAGATTAATGCTGCCACCAAACACACGACAGCCGATGTATGCGGTAGGAAGGATCGGCCGCGGTGAGACTTACCGAGGCTGCGGACGTCAATCTGGACCTCGTTGCTGTGGTATGTTCTGTTCTTCTCCTCACCGTCCGTCTCCTGCAACCGTACTGTGAGGTGACAGATGTACGGACCGCCATCCCCGACCTCAAGACCATCCAATGTTAGACAGTGGCGTCCATTCTCCAACCTCTGTGCTGTCAGGTGACCAGACTTATGCTTCTGGACATATTCACCCGACACCTCCACCTTACCATTATATCTCAACACAGCGACTGCAACCCACTGGCCAGAGGGACCCAAGGTGAGCCACGTCATCTCTACAGACGAGGGCCGAGAAACCTGACAAAAGAGCGACACTGAGTCCCCTTCATAGAGAGCCGAAGCCTCAAGACTCAGGGTGACGTTCTGGAAAGGAAAACCTGCAGAGGAAAATACAAGTGCTATAATACTGCTCCTATATACAAGAATATAACTACTATAATACTGCTCCTATGTACAAGAATATAACTACTATAATACTGCTCCCTATATACAAGAAATATAAATACTAAATATATACTGCTCCTATATACAAGAATATAACACTATAATACTGCTCCTATATACAAGAATATAACTACTATAATACTGCTCCTATATACAAGAATATAACTACTATAATACTGCTCCTATGTACAAGAATATAACTACTATAATACTGCTCCTATATACAAGAATATAACTACTATAATACTGCTCCTATATACAAGAATATAACTACTATAATACTGCTCCTATGTACAAGAATATAACTACTATAATACTGCTCCTATATACAAGAATATAACTACTATAATACTGCTCCTATATACAAGAATATAACTACTATAATACTGCTCCTATGTACAAGAATATAACTACTTTAATACTGCCCCTATATACAAGAATATAACTACTATAATACTGCTCCTATATACAAGAATATAACTACTATAATACTGCTCCTATGTACAAGAATATAACTACTATAATACTGCTCCTATATACAAGAATATAACTACTATAATACTGCCCCTATATACAAGAATATAACTACTATAATACTGCTCCTATATACAAGAATATAACTACTATAATACTGCTCCTATATACAAGAATATAACTACTATAATACTGCCCCTATATACAAGAATATAACTACTATAATACTGCTCCTATATACAAGAATATAACTACTATAATACTGCCCCTATGTACAAGAATATAACTACTATAATACTGCTCCATATATACAAGAATATAACTACTATAATACTGCCCCTATGTACAAGAATATAACTACTATAATACAGCCCCTATATACAAGAATATAACTACTATAATGCTGCTCCTATGTACAAGAATATAACTACTATAATACTGCTCCTATGTACAAGAATATAACTACTATAATACTGCTCCTATGTACAAGAATATAACTACTATAATACTGCTCCTATATACAAGAATATAACTACTATAATACTGCTCCTATGTACAAGAATATAACTACTATAATACTGCTCCTATATACAAGAATATAACTACTATAATACTGCTCCTATGTACAAGAATATAACTACTATAATACAGCCCCTATGTACAAGAATATAACTACTATAATACTGCTCCTATGTACAAGAATATAACTACTATAATACTGCTCCTATATACAAGAATATAACTACTATAATACTGCTCCTATGTACAAGAATATAACTACTATAATACTGCTCCTATATACAAGAATATAACTACTATAATACTGCGCCTATGTACAAGAATATAACTACTATAATACTGCCCTATATACAAGAATATAACTACTACAATACTGCCCTATATACAAGAATATAACTACTATAAATACTGCCCCTATATACAAGAATATAACTACTATAATACTGCTCCTATATACAAGAATATAACTACTATAATACTGCTCCCTATATACAAGAATATAACTACTATAATACAGCCCCTATGTACAAGAATATAACTTCTATAATACTGCCCCTATATACAAGAATATAAACTACTATAATACTGCCCCTATGTACAAGAATATAACTACTATAATACTGCCCCTATATACAAGAATATAACTACTATAATACTGCTCCTATGTACAAGAATATAACTTCTATAATACTGCTCCTATGTACAAGAATATAACTACTATAATACTGCTCCTATATACAAGAATATAACTACTATAATACTGCTCCTATGTACAAGAATATAACTACTATAATACTGTTCCTATATACAAGAATATAACTACTATATAATACTGCCCCTATGTACAAGAATATAACTACTATAATACTGCTCCTATGTACAAGAATATAACTACTATAATACTGCCCCTATGTACAAGAATATAACTACTATAATACTGCTCCTATATACAAGAATATAACTACTATAATACTGCTCCTATGTACAAGGATAGAACTACTATAATACTGCCCCTATATACAAGAATATAACTACTATAATACTGCCCCTATGTACAAGAATATAACTACTATAATACTGCTCCTATGTACAAGAATATAACTACTATAATACTGCCCCTATATACAAGACTATAACTACTATAATACTGCTCATATATACAAGAATATAACTACTATAATACTGCTCCTATGTACAAGGATAGAACTACTATAATACTGCCCCTATATACAAGAATATAACTACTATAATACTGCTCCTATGTACAAGAATATAACTACTATAATACTGCTCCTATATACAAGAATATAACTACTATAATACTGCTCCTATATACAAGAATATAACTACTATAATATTGCCCCTATGTACAAGAATATAACTACTATAATACTGCCCCTATGTACAAGAATATAACTACTATAATACTGTCCCTATATACAAGAATATAACTACTATAATACTGCCCCTATATACAAGAATATAACTACTATAATACTGCCCCTATGTACAAGATTATAACTACTATAATACTGCCCCCTATATACAAGAATATAACTACTATAATACTGCTCCTATGTACAAGAATATAACTACTATAATACTGCTCCTATGTACAAGAATATAACTACTATAATACTGCTCCTATATACAAGAATATAACTACTATAATACTGCTCCTATATACAAGAATATAACTACTATAATACTGCTCCTATGTACAAGAATATAACTACTATAATACTGCTCCTATATACAAGAATATAACTACTATAATACTGCTCCTATATACAAGAATATAACTACTATAATACTGCTCCTATGTACAAGAATATAACTACTATAATACTGCCCCTATATACAAGACTATAACTACTATAATACTGCTCCTATATACAAGAATATAACTACTATAATACTGCTCCTATGTACAAGAATATAACTACTATAATACTGCCCCTATATACAAGAATATAACTACTATAATACTGCTCCTATGTACAAGAATATAACTACTATAATACTGCCCCTATATACAAGACTATAACTACTATAATACTGCTCCTATATACAAGAATATAACTACTATAATACTGCCCCTATGTACAAGAATATAACTACTATAATACAGCCCCTATATACAAGAATATAACTACTATAATCTGCTCCTATGTACAAGAATATAACTACTATAATACTGCTCCTATATACAAGAATATAACTACTATAATACTGCTCCTATGTACAAGAATATAACTACTATAATACTGCTCCTATATACAAGAATATAACTACTATAATACTGCTCCTATGTACAAGAATATAACTACTATAATACAGCCCTATGTACAAGAATATAACTACTATAATACTGCTCCTATATACAAGAATATAACTACTATAATACTGCTCCTATGTACAAGAATATAACTACTATAATACTGCTCCTATGTACAAGAATATAACTACTATAATACTGCCCTATATACAAGAATATAACTACTAAATACTGCCCTATATACAAGAATATAACTACTATTAATACTCGCCCTATATACAAGAATATAACTACTATAATTCTGCTCCTATATACAAGAATATAACTACTATAATACTGCTCCCTATATACAAGAATATAACTACTATAATACAGCCCCTATGTACAAGAATATGACTACTATAATACTGCCCCTATTTACAAGAATATAACTACTATAATGCTGCTCCTATTGTACAAGAATATAACTACTATAATACTGCTCCTATATACAAGAATATAACTACTATAATGCTGCTCCTATGTACAAGAATATAACTACTATAACACTGCTCCTATGTACAAGAATATAACTACTATAATACTGCTCCTATATACAAGAATATAACTACTATAATACTGCTCCTATTACAAGAATATAACTACTATAATACTGCTCCTATATACAAGAATATAACTACTACAATACTGCCCTATATACAAGAATATAACTACTATAATACTGCCCTATATACAAGAATATAACTACTATAATACTGCTCCTATATACAAGAATATAAGTACTATAATACTGCTCCCTATATACAAGAATATATAACTACTATATATACAGCCCCTATGTACAAGAATATAGACTATATAATACTGCCCCTATATACAAGAATATAACTACTATAATACTGCTCCTATGTACAAGAATATAACTACTATAATACTGCTCCTATATACAAGAATATAACTACTATAATCTGCTCCTATGTACAAGAATATAACTACTATAATACTGCTCCTATATACAAGAATATAACTACTATAATACTGCTCCTATGTACAAGAATATAAACTACTATAATACTGCTCCTATATACAAGAATATATAAACTACTATAACACTGCTCCTATGTACAAGAATATAACTACTATAATACTGCTCCAATATACAAGAATATAACTACTATAATACTGCTCCTATAGTACAAGAATATAACTACTATAACACTGCTCCTATGTACAAGAATATAACTACTATAATACTGCCCTATGTACAAGAATATAACTACTATAATACTGCCCTATATACAAGAATATAACTACTATAATACTGCTCCTATATACAAGAATATAACTACTAATAATACTGCTCCCTATATACAAGAATATAACTACTATAATACTGCTTCTATGCATGAGAATATCGGCGTCCTGGCCTCACCTGGAGTGTGTACGGTGATGGTCAGCGGTGGGGAGCGCCGTGTCCTCTGGGTCTCGTCCTCGGTGACCTCGCACAGGTATGTGCCGGTCTCTTGCTCGGTGCTCGGTTGGACCCTCAGTGTCCAGGTGTCCTGGTCTCGCCTCCTCACAGTTATCTGCCCCTTCTCCTCCCGGGGTTTGTACTTTATATTGAAGCTGCTCACACCGGACGGCTCCCAGGTGGCCATCACCGCTCCGTCCAGCAGCCAGGAGACACGGAAGCGTCCGCCCAGGAGACGGTGTCTGGAGATGGAGCAGGTGATCTCCAGGACCCCCCGGAGGATGATGGTGGTGTCTGGACTTTGTACCTGAGCCTGGAAGTCTCCACCTAAGGGAGTGAGTGTGATTGTCAAGACCAGACGAATCCTGTCTAGAAGAAACCTCTGATACATCACACCCCAGGAACCAGCATTATCCTCCTCCTCTTCACTGCTGTTCACCCTCTCTTCTCTTCTACTGCAATCCTCCAGACCACTTCATTCTCCTCTCTCACTATTCACCCTCCAGACCCTTCCATCCTCCAGACTTCTTTGTTCTCCTCACTGCCTGTCCACCCTCCAGATCCTCCTCCCCCTTCCCCAATTTCCAGATTCCTCCCTCCCTGCCACCACCCTCTAGACTCCTACATCCTCCTTCACTATCCACCCTCCAACTGCCCCATCCTCTGCAATCAAGATCCCTACATTCTCCATCCTCCACACCCTTACTTCCTTCAGACCCCTCTGTCTTCCATCCTCCACAACCCTCCATCCTCCAGACACGTCGGTCCTCCACCCTCCTCTGTTCTTTCTTCCCACTGTCTCCTTTCCAGATTTCTCCCTACCCTACTGCCACCCTCCACACTTCTCTATTCTTCTCCCTCCAGACTACTATCCTTCAGACCTCCTCCCTCCCTATCTAACCTCTAGACCTCTCCATTCTCCTTCTTCCCCATCTTATCCTCCTGATTTTTCCCTTCAACCTCTCCACTCTCCTCTCTCATTATCTATCCTCCACACTTCTCCATCCTTCTCCCTCTAGACCTCTCCATTCTCATTCTGTCCCTCATCCTCCTCCCTCCAGACTCCTCCACTCTCCTCCCTCATTATCTATCCTCCAGATGCCTCCATCCTCCTCCCTCCAGACCTCTCCATTCGTTTCCCACCCTATCTGTCCTCCAAACTCCTCCCTTCAGACCTCTCCACTCTCCTCTCTCATCTATCCTCCACACTTCTCCATCCTTCTCTCTCTAGACCTCTCCATTCTCATCCCTCTCTCATCCTCCTCCCTTCAGACTCCTCCACTTCCATCCCTCATTATCTATCCTCCACACGTCTCCATCCTTCTCTCTCTAGACCTCTCCATTCTCATCCTCTCTCATCCTCCTCCCTCTTTATCTATCCTCCACACTGCTCCATCCTTCTCCCTCTAGACCTCTCATTCTCACCCTCCCTCCATCCTCCTCCCTCATTATCTATCCTCCGATGCCTCCTCCTCCTCCCTCCAGACCTCTTGATTTGTTTCCCACCCTATCTGTCCTCCAGACTCCTCCCTTCAGACCTCTCCACTCTCTCCCTCATTATCTTTCCTCCAGATGCTCCATCCTCCTCCTCCTATTGCCTCCAGATTCCTCCCTTCAGACCTCTCCACTCTTCTCCCTCATTATCTATCCTCCACACTTCTCCATCCACCTCACTCCATTCTCATCCCTCCCTCATCCTCCTCCCTCCAGACTGCTCCCTCATTATCTGTCCTCCACACTTCTCCATCCTTCTCCCTCCAGACCTCTCCATTCTCATCCTTCCCTCATTATTATTTCTCCACACCTCACTGTTCTCCTCCCTCCCTATCCTCCAGACTCCTCTTTCCTCCTCCAGACCCCTCTATCCTCCCCTCCAGAGCCCTGTCCTCCTCCCTTCCATATGGTCTTCTCGTTTGGCACCCTCCAACCTTCTCCCTCCACACCCCTCCATCCTCCCTCCACATTTCTTTGGCATTAGCCTATCTTCCATAGATCAAAGGAATCAAGTGTAGTAAATTGGACCTGCCTGATCCCATCACCAGCCTCCACCTCCACCCATGTGTTAGGGGGAAGGTTTCTGGTGGCCCAATACACAGACTACTGGCCAATCCTGCAGATATGGGCTGGTTCGGCCAACGCTTATTTTGTATGTTGTCCTTATGTAGATATGGTCTAGAATAAGTTCTGAAAATGACATTACAGCAGAGTAACTAGACCTGATCCAGAACATGTTGGCGTCTCTTACCCCGCAGCGCAGACACCTTGACCGTGGTCTTTTCTGAATTCTTCTCTGTGATCTTTGTCCATTTTCCATCAGGATCCTGGATCCACTCAGATCCTCGGCAGACAAGATCTCCCTGGTCGGACAACCGCAGCTCCTTAATGGCGAGTCTATAGGCCGAGTCGCTGAGCTTGTCCAGGCGGACGTCTCCGGACGTGAACCTCCTTTGGAGAAGGATTCTCCAGGAACAAGAACAAAGTCCCGGCACAAGGACAAGATGTCAACGTCGTCATCCAGAAGCCAAGAGACCGAGAGGTGGGTGTGCTGAGAGGAGTCCCGAGACACCCGACAGGTCACCTCCAGAGAGGAGCCCTCCGGCTGCTCCAGATCCTCATGGGGCATCATGACTAGAAGAGTGTCTGGAAGGACTAAGGAGAAAGGAGACGTTATGGAGGAGTCACCTTCATCTACACTAAGTATCTGGAAGATAATACAATACACTGCAATCATCCAGAATGAACATCTGAACAGGTGCCTGGCGACTATCCAAACCAGGTCTGAAAATCTCAGCCAATCACATGAAACAAGCTCTAGAACACACGTCAAGTCCCGGAACACCCATCAATGAACAGCCCGAATTACCACCCATTCTGTGGAAGGGTGATCTAGAACATGGACGTATTTACTACAGGTAGAACATTTTCTTGAATGACCTGATGATCTAGAACAAATCTCCCATTTACCCAGTTACTACGATCTAAAGCAAGACATTAGAGTTGGTAAAGCGGATGGTCAGCGGAGTTCTCTGCCAATAATCCTCCTGAGGACCATCACCACATTCTGGGGATCTCACCTCTCAGGTTGACTTTGGCGCTGTAGCTGCCGAGGTACTTGGGGTCGGTGTTGGGTGTGTGACACTCGTACTCTCCGGAGTCTCGTTCCTGCAGCTGGCGGATGTGGAGGACGGTGTGGTCGCCCGCCAGTCTCTCTATGTAGATGTCCCATTCTTGACCCGCGAGCGGTAACTGGTGTAGGAGAAGTCGGGGTCTTCGGTGCTCACCATCTGCATCTCATTGTTGGGGGCGGTCGGCAGGTAGATGGAGTACTGGAAGGTCTGCTCAGAGGGGCCCTGGTAGCCACTGACCTTACACCAGATGGTAACATGGGAGTCCACAGTGCGGTACAGGGTCCCCTGTTCTACAGTCACCTCCCGCCGAGCCCAGGAGACACCTGTCGAGAAGAAGTAATCTTATGCTCTATGAAATATTCAGGACTGGGGATAATGGGGTTCTTGAGGATCCTCTATTAGGTCACTATTTTTAGCAGATCCTTGCAGTTGTCACATATTTTGACCACTGAGGTTTTTTTGCCCTCCCATCTCCTGCTTTGTGCCCCGGCCTCCGTCCTCCATTTCCTTTTTGTCTGCCGGTGATCACCCTCCCATCTTTATCCCCCAGTGTCCAACACCGTCTGCTTTCCACTGTGCTGTCTCCATTCCTTATTTCCCTCCTACTTGCTTTGTCCCTGGGTCTCTCCCATCTCCTCTTACCGCTGATGGCCTCTCCTTTCATGCTTGTCTCCTGGCAAGCCACCATCCCTCCTCCTGCTTTGTTCCCTGGTGGCTGTCTTCCCATCTCCTGCTTCGTCTCTCGTCGGCTGCTCACCCACCTCTTGCTTTTCCCCCAGGTGGCCATCCTCCCATCTCCTGCTTTGTTTCCTGGCAGCCTCCACCATCTCCGGCCTTGTCGCCTGGCGTCTGCCCTCCCCATCTCCTGTTTTGTCCGCTGGTGGTCGCCCTCCCATCTGCTTTGTCCCTGTCCCCCTCCCTTCTCCTGCTTTGTCCTGTCCTCCATCTCCTATATATATCTGCTTTGTCCACTGATGGCCGTCCTCCCATTTCCTGCTTTCGCCACCCATCTCCTGGTTTGTATCCTGGCAGCTGTCCTCCCACCTCTTGCTTTGTCCCCTGGTAGCTGTCCTCCCATCTCCCACCTTGTAACCTGATGGCTATCCTTCCATCTCATGCTTTGTCTCACATCATCCACTCACCCATCTCTTGCCTTGTACCCCGTCGTCCACCCTCCCTCTCTCCTGCTTTGTACCCAGACATCCGTCTTCTCATCACCTGCTTTGTACGCTAGCAATCACCCTCCCATGTGCTTTGTCTTCCAGTGGCTACCCTCCCCTCTCCTGCTTTGTCCCTCTACGGCCGTCCTCCCATCTCCTGCTTTGTCCACTGGCAGCCGTCCTTCCACCTCCTACCTTGTCACCTGGTGGCCGTCTACCCATCTCCTGCTTTGTCTCCCATCGGCCCTCACTCATCCCCTGCTTTGTTCACTAGCGGTCCCCCTCCCCATCTCCTGCTTTCTCCCCGGTGTCAGCCCTCCCATCTCCTGCTTTGTCTGCTGGCGGTCGCTCTCCCATCTTTGTCCCTTAGTAACTACCACCATCTCCTGCTATGTTCCCGATAGCCGTCCTCCCACCTCCTGCTTTGTCCACTGGGGTTGCCCTCTCATCTCCTGCTCTGTCACCTTGCGGCCATCCTTCCATCTGCCCTTTGTCTGCTGGCGGTCACCCTCCCATCTCCTGTTTTGTCCCTCAGGCGAAGTGCACATCTGAGCTGTGCTTTGCGTGTAGAATGTTTTAGCAACATTTCCTGTGTGTGGGTAAAAATGCATGCATTTAAACGCAAACGCGTTTTCCAATGCGTTTTTTCCGCGTAAACATGCATTTTAACAATTCAAGTCTATGGGAGTAAAAATGCATGTGTTTTTGCCATGTTTTTTTGCAAAAACGCAGTGAAAACGCAATGCGATCAAAACGCAGCAAAAACCTGATGTGAAAAGGCCCTCAGTGGCTACATTGCCATCTCCTGCTTTGTTCCCCAACGGCCGTCCTTGATCTCCTTCTTTGACTCCCAATGGTTCTCCTCCCATCTCCTGCTTTGTCTGATGGTGGCCGTCCTTCCATCTCCTGCTTTGTCTGATGGTGGCCGTCCTTCCATCTCCTGCTTTGTCTGATGGTGGCCGTCCTTCCATCTCCTGCTTTGTCTGATGGTGGCCGTCCTTCCATCTCCTGCTTTGATCCCCTGGTGCGCCCACCCTCTTTCCTTTCTCCTACCTTGTCTCCTGGCAGCCATCCTCCCATCTCCACCTCTATAACACCCCCTGGCTCGTTCTTACCCAGGACCATCATCCACAGGAGGCAGCGGGGGACGGTGTGCTGATGTTCTGCGCTCTGCTTCATGCTGCCAAACATTGTGCACTGCTGCTCACAGAGGAGCAGCATTTAGTGCAGCTCCCACATTACAAGACTGTGGTTTCCTGTGTGCAAACACAGACTAGACAAAGCAGAAGCGGCCTCAAACCCGAGCGGAGGCGACGCTACCAAGTGATCAGAAGTCTCCTGGACCTCCATATCAGCTTGTAACAAACTTTGGGGAAACTTTCCTCTAGTTATCACTGGGGACAGCACGTGTGGACAGATCCTTACGTCAGAGCCAAGGAAAGCAGACAAACCCCAGAATGCAAGTCAGCAGATGGTACTCTGTGCAGACACTGAACTAGCAGGGGATGTTGGGGATTAATGCTTGGAAGAACGTCCTGTACACTTCCACCTTACAGCGTCGCGGATGTGACTTCAGGATCACATCCACGTGTCCTACCAGACGGCAGAGTGTCCCACTCCAGCGCGTCTACAGTACGACAAGTGTCCCACCCTCAGGTGTCCTACCAGACGGCAGAGTGTCCCCACCTCCAGCGGTCCTACCAGACGGCAGAGCTTCCCCCACCACCAGGGTGTCCTACCAGACGGCAGAGCTTCCCCACCACCCCAGCGTGTCCTACCAGACGGCAGAGCTTCCCCACCACCACCAGCGTGTCCTACCAGACGGCAGAGCTACCCCACCACCACCAGCGTGTCCTACCAGACGGCAGAGCGTTCCCCACCACCACCAGCGTGTCCTACCAGACGGCAGAGCGACCCCACCACCACCAGCGTGTCCTACCAGACGGCAGAGCATCCACCACCACCACACTGTCCTACCAAGTTGCATGACCACCACAGCTCGTCCTACAAGACGGCAGAGCGTGCTGACCACCAACTCGCCTACAAGCGGCCAGAGCGCCCTCACCACCACCAACGCATCCTACAAGACGGCAGAGCGTCCCACCACCAGCAGCTCACGTGTCCTACCAAGACGGCAGAGCGTCCACCCACCACCAAGCAGCTCCACGTGTCCTACAGACGGCAGAGCGTCGCTGACCACCAGCAGCTCGGTCCTACAAGACGGCAGAGCGTCCCCACCACCACCACACGCATCCTACCAGATGGCAGAGTGTCCCCACCACCACCAGCGCATCCTACCAGATGGCAGAGCGTGCTGACCACCAGCAGCTCGTCCTACAAGACGGCAGAGCGTGCTGACCACCAGCAGCTCATCCTACAAGACGGCAGAGCGTGCTGACCACCAGCAGCTCGTCCTACAAGACGGCAGAGCGTCCCCACCACCAACAACGCGTCCTACCAGACGGCAGAGCGTCCCCACCACCACCAACGCGTCCTACCAGACGGCAGAGCGTCCCCCACCACCACTAGCGCATCCTACCAGACGGCAGAGCGTCCCCACCACCACCAGCGCATCCTACCAGACGGCAGAGCGTCCCCACCACCAGCGCATCCTACCAGACGGCAGAGCGTCCCCACCACCAGCGCATCCTACCAGACGGCAGAGCGTCCCCACCACCACCAGTGCATCCTACCAGACGGCAGAGCGTCCCCACCACCACCAGCACATCCTACCAGACGGCAGAGCGTCCCACCACCAGCAGCACGTCCTACAGGACGGCAGAGCGTCCCCACCCCCAGCAGCGCATCCTACCAGACGGCAGAGCGTCCCCACCCCCACCAGCGCGTCCTACCAGTCGGCAGAGCGTCCCCACCCCCACCAGCGTGTCCTACCAGACGGCAGAGAGTCCCCACCACCACCAGCGCGTCCTACCAGATGGCAGAGCGTCCCCACCCTCACCAGCGCGTCCTACCAGACGGCAGAGAGTCCCCACCACCACCAGCGCGTCCTACCAGACGGCAGAGCGTCCCCACCACCACACTCCTACCAGACAGCAGAGCGTCCCCACCCCCACCAGCGTGTCCTACCAGACTGCAGAGCGTCCCCCACCACCACCAGCGCGTACTACCACATGGCAGACCGTCCCCACCACCACCAGCGCGTACTACCACATGGCAGACCGTCCCCACCACCAGCAATGTCCCATCATATACTTGTCCACCCCCAGTGTCCTACCAGGCAGTGGAGCGCTTTTTGGGGTGTTATTGTTAGCATAACTTATCCTCATCATCCTGAAGGAGCACCCCCCCGTTCTCACCACACAGGCAACTCAGCTATCCCCTTCCCCACCAAAACAAGTCCAAATGTAAAAAATAGAAGAGATTTTATTTCTGGGCGGCAGACGCAGACAGGACATCACATGGCGATCCCTCTGCTGCTCAGGAGTGCAATTAACACGTCTGTTATGGAAGACAAAGGGTTTTCCCAGGGCCCGGGGTTATGGCTGGGGCCCCAGGATGTTGTTTTTTGGGAAGAACAAATAAAATACAAGATTTCTGTATAAAACCATTAACATTTCTACTAGAAACAAAACATTGTGAAGCTCCGCGGAGGCATGTACCAATCAATGTCCAGAGAGTCCTCAGGGGAGGAGCTACATATGTCACAGCCAGAAACAGCTCCTCCATCTGCAACCAGGATTCCCCTTTACTGCATTGGTTTGGTCCACTGTCCAGGGCTCACAATACACACATGGGTGGATCCATTCAGCAGCGCAGGGGGGAGGGAGGGGTAAATCACATCAGTTATTTATTGCTTTGTTGTGGGGTGGCCGCCGTCTTGCGGCCCCCTTGTACCGTGGCTGTAATCCTTATCAGGTGGGGCGAGTGCAGAAAGTGGGAGAAACCCCCAACCCCGACCTTAGTGGCTCCATCCTCAGAAGAGTCTTGTGACCCCCGAATCGGAGGTGGTGGCTCAGTCTGTGGTTCCCCCCAACCCGGGGTCAGTCCATCTCCATGGACATCAGGCGGCGGTGCTCCCGGCGCTTCTCCTGGACCGGCGGCGCCTTACAGCAGAAGCGGGAGCTGCAGTATCCGATGAGGCATGACAAGAGTCCGGCGAGCAGAGACAGCCCGGCCCCGATCAGCAGAGGAAACCGGAAGGCAGTGAGCACTGCAAGGAAAAACAGAGTTACTGCAAGAACAGGACGTCACCCACAGCACCGGAGGGGAACTACACAGCCAGAAACCGTGCAAGCGGGGGCTGAGAGATAATGGGGGCTGCACTATGACCAGGGGGCCGTGAGATTATACCCCCCACCCCTACTGAGCAGAAAAGAGTTACTCCACCAGCAATAACAGGACGCCACCTGCAGGATAAGAGGTGAACTGCACAGCTAGACACGGAGGGCTAATGGTGGCTGCACTGTGACCGGGGTCCGCCCTCTGCGGTGCGGGTTTTGGGAGCTCCGCCCCTCCCCCTCCCTCATTCAGTGACTTACGGTCCATCCTGACGCTGAGAGACATCATGGTGGAGGTGAGCGCCTCCTGCTGGCTCCAGCCGCCCTCGTGGCTTCGCACCCAGGGTGTGACAGTGCAGTAATGTCCGCCGGCGTCCTCCTCCTCACACCCGTACACCCGCAGCCTGTACTCCATGTCGCTGACGCGCTCCAGGGACACCTCGCTGCTGCTGTTCCTCTGACCATGCCGGACCTGAGCGCTGCGATCAATGGCCGCCAGGAAGACAGAGGAGCCGCCCGGCCGCTGCGCCAACCACGAGACCTCGAACGCCATGTTATCTGCGGAGGAGTGGGGGCAGGGTCACATGACTGCATCACATGGGAGGGGGGGGGGGGGGGGGGGGGGGGGGAAATCACATGACATCGGGGGTACAGCGTTACCTGGCTCCACCGCCGGGCCGTCGATGGTGATGATGCACCAGAACTCTGCTCGCTCTCCGCGGTGCACGCTCAGGCTGTCCGACCGTGCGCTCACATTAAATACTGGACCTGAAGAAAGAGGAGTGTTAAACCCCGCCCAGGTGACATAAACCCGCCCCTGCGGTTCTCACCTGATGTCTGGAACTCCAGCAGCACAGGATTGGTGGTCTTGTTCTCTGCCTTACTCCAAGCTCCACCTCCCCCCGAGGTCCAGGCGGTGATGTCACACTGGTACATGCCGCCATCCTGCTTCTGCGCTTGGTACAGTCTGAACAGGTAGGCGCCCTCCTTGCCCTTCTCCAGCAGGGTGTTACTGTGCACGCCGGGCCGCCGCCGGATCACCCCCTCACGACTCAGCGTGACCACCATGACAGGCGCCGCACCCTCCTGAGGGGGTCTCCGTGTCACCTGCACAGAATACTGGGGGGAGGGGAGGTTCTGCGCCTGCACCGTGCACATCATCTCAAACATCCCGCCAGCCGTGGACACCATCGGTATCAGCCGCGCCGCCACCAAGAGGGAGGAGCCTGTGGAGTGCGAGGAGAGAGTGAGGAATGGACACAAACACTATGCAGAACAGAGCGCAGCTCTGGGAGGATAAGACATGATGTAACAGCAGAATAGTGACTGCAGCTCTGGAGTATATGAAGTTGTTTTTCACCTTCGCTCCTCCAGGTTAGGGTGACCGGTGCAGATGAGGTTTCTCCGGCTGACGTCCAGCTCTGGTTCTGAAGCTGCTTCCAGGTTGTGCCCGTGCAGTGGTAGCGCCCCTGGTCCTCCTCAGTCGTCCACTGTATACGCAGCATAAAGTTCTGGGTTCCCCGGCGGGAGAGGATCAGTGCCCCCTTCTCTAGACGATGCCGATAGGGGCCCCCCACCTCCAGGCTTCCATCCTGATGCTGGGACCCAATCAATATCGGAGCGTCCTGCCCCTGAGGAGTGAAATACCAGGACACAGACAGGTGGGAGCCCCCAACCACCTGACACCACAGCTCTGAGGGCTCCTCCGCCATACGGGGGGCCACAGAAATGTTCAATGACACCGCAAGATCCAAGGCTAAAAGAAAAAAAACAAAAAAAAAGCCAAGATGGTGACGATGTGAGCAAAGAGGAAACGGAAAAAAAAAAGACGGAAAGCAAAGGGGGGAGGGTGGAGGGAAAGGACAGAAAGCAAAGGGGAGAGGGTGGAGGGAAAGGACAGAAAGCAAAGGGGAGAGGGTGGAGGGAAAGGACAGAAAGCAAAGGGGAGAGGGTGGAGGGAAAGGACAGAAAGCAAAGGGGAGAGGGTGGAGGGAAAGGACAGAAAGCAAAGGGGAGAGGGTGGAGGGAAAGGACAGAAAGCAAAGGGGAGAGGGTGGAGGGAAAGGACAGAAAGCAAAGGGGAGAGGGTGGAGGGAAAGGACAGAAAGCAAAGGGAGAGGGTGGAGGGAAAGGACAGAAAGCAAAGGGGAGAGGGTGGAGGGAAAGGACAGAAAGCAAAGGGGAGAGGGTGGAGGGAAAGGACAGAAAGCAAAGGGGAGAGGGTGGAGGGAAAGGACAGAAAGCAAAGGGGAGAGGGTGGAGGGAAAGGACAGAAAGCAAAGGGGAGAGGGTGGAGGGAAAGGACAGAAAGCAAAGGGGAGAGGGTGGAGGGAAAGGACAGAAAGCAAAGGGGGGGGGGGGGGCGAAGACGCAAAGAGGAAGGGGGGGGGCGAAGACGCAAAGAGAAGGGGGGGGGGGGAAGAGACTGAAAGAGAAGGGGGGGGGGGGGGGGGAGACTGAAAGAAGGGGGGGGGGGGGGGGCGAAGACGCAAAGAGAAGGGGGGGGGAAGACGCAAAGAGAAGGGGGGGGGAAGAGACTGAAAGAAGGGGGGGGAGACTGAAAGAAGGGGGGGGAGACTGAAAGAAGGGGGGGGGGAGACTGAAAGAAGAGGGGGGGGAGACTGAAAGAAGGGGGGGGGGGGGGGGGGGAGACGAAAGAGGGGGGGCTGGGGGGGGGGGGGGGGAGACTGAAAGAAGGGGGGGGGGGGGGGGGGGGGAGGACTGAAAGAAGGGGGGGGGGAGACTGAAAGAAGGGGGGGGGGGGGAGACTGAAAGAAGGGGGGGGGGAGACTGAAAGAGAAGGGGGGGGGGGAAGACGGAAAGAGAAGGGGGGGGGGGAAGACGGAAAGAGAAGGGGGGGGGGGGAAAGACGGAAAGAGAAGGGGGGGGGGAAGACGGAAAGAGAAGGGGGGGGGGGGAAGACGGAAAGAGAAGGGGGGGGGGGGGAAGACGGAAAGAGAAGGGGGGGGGGGGAAGACGGAAAGAGAAGGGGGGGGGGGGGAAGACGGAAAGAGAAGGGGGGGGGGAAGACGGAAAGAGAAGGGGGGGGGAGAAGACGGAAAGAGAAGGGGGGGGGGGGAAGACGGAAAGAGAAGGGGGGGGGGAGAAGACGGAAAGAGAAGGGGGGGGGGGGAGACGGAAGAGAAGGGGGGGAAGAGGAAAGGAAGGGGGGGGGGAGAAGACGGAAAGAGAAGGGGGGGAACGGAAAGAGGGGGGAAGAGACGGAAGGAGGGGGGGGGGAAGACGGAAAGAGAAGGGGGGGGGGGGGGGAAGACGGAAAGAGAAGGGGGGGGGGGGGGAAGACGGAAAGAGAAGGGGGGGGAGGGAAAGGAGGGGGGGGAGGGAAGACGGAAAGAGAAGGGGGGGGGGGAAGACGGAAAGAGAAGGGGGGGAAGACGGAAAGAGAAGGGGGGGAAGACGGAAAGAGAAGGGGGGGAAGACGGAAAGAGAAGGGGGGGAAGACGGAAAGAGAAGGGGGGAGCGAAAGGACGGGAAAGGAGAAGGAAGGAGGGGGGGAAGACGGAAAGAGAAGGGGGGGAAGACGGAAAGAGAAGGGGGGGAAGACGGAAAGAGAAGGGGGGGAAGACGGAAAGAGAAGGGGGGGAAGACGGAAAGAGAAGGGGGGGAGGGAAGGAGGGGGAGACGGAAGAGAAGGGGGGGGGGAAGACGGAAAGAGAGGGGGAGGGGAAGACGGGAGAAGAGACGAGGGGGAGGGGAAGACGGAAAGAGAGGGGGAGGGGAAGACGGAAAGAGAGGGGGAGGGGAAGACGGAAAGAGAGGAGGAGGGGGGAGGAGGAAAGGGGGGGGGGGGGGAGGAGGAGGAAAGGGGGGGGGGAGGAGGAGGAAAGGGGGGGGGGGAGGAGGAGGAAAGGGGGGGGGGGGAGGAGGAGGAAAGGGGGGGGGGGGGGAGGAGGAGGAAAGGGGGGGGGGGGGGGAGGAGGAGGAAAGGGGGGGGGGGGAGGAGGAGGAGGAAAGGGGGGGGGGGAGGAGGAGGAGGAAAGGGGGGGGGGGGAGGAGGAGGAGGAGGAGGAGGAAGCAGAAGGCCAGGAAGGCACAGAGCAGTCACTCACCATCTCGGGTCACGCGCACACTCACGGACGGTGATGTCTGTTCGGCAGCTCGGTGCCAGCTCCCGTTCCGGTGCACGGCCCAGGCGATAGCCTGGCAGCTGTACTCCCCGGACTCTTGTGCTTGTGGCACCAGCAGCTGGTGGGTCACGTTGGTCTCTTGGTCAGGATCAGGGTCGGGGCCGCTGAGCAGTGACTGCCGCCCTCCTGGATGAGAGAAGAACCAGCGCACGCGAGTGAGGAGGGGGACGCTGGAGTCTACAGATACCAGGCAGGTCAGGGTGAAGGAGGCGCCTCCGACACTACGATCGCGGGCTCCAGGATGGACACTGTCAGTTCTGCAGGCGAGAAAACACCAAAGATCACAATCTACAATACATCAAGCTATGGAGAGCGTGAGGAAACACAGACAGAACAATCACCAGAAAGATGTCACCATCAAAGGGGATTAGAACCCAGGAATAGATACTGCTAATCACAGCCACCGTGCTTCCCTACAGTACAGGTGCTAACCACTGAGCCACTGTGCTGCCCTATATACAGTACAGTGCTAACCACTGACCCACCGTGCTGCCCTTATACAGTACTGTGCTAACCACTGAGCCACCGTGCTGCCCTATATACAGTACTGTGCTAACCACTGAGCCACCATACTGCTCTATATACAGTACAGTGCTAACCACTGAGCCACCGTGCTGCCCTATATACAGTACTGTGCTAACCACTGAGCCACCGTGCTGCCCTATATAAAGTACAGTGCTAACCACTGAGCCACTGTGCTGCCGTATATACAGTACTGTGCTAACCACTGAGCCACCGTGCTGCCCTATATATACAGTTAGGGCCAGAAATATTTGGACAGTGACACAATTTTGGTGAGTTGGGCTCTGCATTGCCACCACATTGGATTTGAAATGAAACCTCTACAACAGAATTCAAGTGCAGATTGTAACGTTTAATTTGAAGGGTTGAACAAAAATATCTGATAGAAAATGTAGGAATTGTACACATTTCTTTACAAACACTCCACATTTTAGGAGGTCAAAAGTAATTGGACAAATAAACATAACCCAAACTAATATTTTTATTTTCAATATTTTGTTGCGAATCCTTTGGAGGCAATCACTGCCTTAAGTCTGGAACCCATGGACATCACCAAACGCTGGGTTTCCTCCTTCTTAATGCTTTGCCAGGCCTTTACAGCCGCAGCCTTCAGGTCTTGCTTGTTTGTGGGTCTTTCCGTCTTAAGTCTGGATTTCAGCAAGTGAAATGCATGCTCAATTGGGTTAAGATCTGGTGATTGACTTGGCCATTGCAGAATGTTCCACTTTTTTGCACTCATGAACTCCTGGGTAGCTTTGGCTGTATGCTTGGGGTCATTGTCCATCTGTACTATGAAGCGCCGTCCAATCAACTTTGCAGCATTTGGCTGAATCTGGGCTGAAAGTATATCCCGGTACACTTCAGAATTCATCCGGCTACTCTTGTCTGCTGTTATGTCATCAATAAACACAAGTGACCCAGTGCCATTGAAAGCCATGCATGCCCATGCCATCACGTTGCCTCCACCATGTTTTACAGAGGATGTGGTGTGCCTTGGATCATGTGCCGTTCCCTTTCTTCTCCAAACTTTTTTCTTCCCATCATTCTGGTACAGGTTGATCTTTGTCTCATCTGTCCATAGAATACTTTTCCAGAACTGAGCTGGCTTCTTGAGGTGTTTTTCAGCAAATGTAACTCTGGCCTGTCTATTTTTGGAATTGATGAATGGTTTGCATCTAGATGTGAACCCTTTGTATTTACTGTCATGGAGTCTTCTCTTTACTGTTGACTTAGAGACAGATACACCTACTTCACTGAGAGTGTTCTGGACTTCAGTTGATGTTGTGAACGGGTTCTTCTTCACCAAATAAAGTATGCGGCGATCATCCACCACTGTTGTCATCCGTGGACGCCCAGGCCTTTTACAGTTCCCAAGCTCACCAGTCAATTCCTTTTTTCTCACAATGTACCCAACTGTTGATTTGCTACTCCAAGCATGTCTGCTATCTCTCTGATGGATTTTTTTCTTTTTTTTCAGCCTCAGGATGTTCTGCTTCACCTCAATTGAGAGTTCCTTTGACCGCATGTTGTCTGGTCACAGCAACAGCTTCCAAATGCAAAACCACACACCTGGAATCCACCCCTGACCTTTTAACTACTTCATTGATTACAGGTTAACGAGGGAGACGCCTTCAGAGTTAATTGCAGCCCTTAGAGTCCATTGTCCAATTACTTTTGGTCCCTTGAAAAAGAGGAGGCTATGCATTACAGAGCTATGATTCCTAAACCCTTTCTCCGATTTGGATGTGGAAACTCTCATATTGCAGCTGGGAGTGTGCACTTTCAGCCCATATTATATATATAATTGTATTTCTGAACATGTTTTTGTAAACAGCTAAAATAACAAAACTTGTGTCACTGTCCAAATATTTCTGGCCCTAACTGTAGTACTGTGCGAACCACTGAGCCACCATACTGCCCTATATATAGTACTGTGCTAACCACTGAGTCACAGTGCTGCTTTATATACAGTACAGTGCTAACCACTGAGCCACCATGCTGCCCTATATACAGTACTAACCACTGAGCCACCATGCTGCCCTATATACAGTACAGTGCTAACCACTGAGCCACCGTGCTGCCCTATATACAGTACAGTGCTAACCACTGAGCCACTGTGCTGCTCTATATACAGTACAGTGCTAACCACTGAGCCACCGTGCTGCCCTATATACAGTACTGTGCTAACCACTGAGCCACCGTGCTGCCCTATATACAGTACAGTGCTAACCACTGAGCCACCATGCTGCCCTATATACAGTACAGTGCTAACCACTGAGCCACCATGCTGCCTTATATACAGTACAGTGCTAACCACAGCCACCATGCTGCCCTATATACAGTACAGTGCTAACCACTGAGCCACCGTGCTGCCCTATATACAGTACTGTGCTAACCACTGAGCCACCGTGCTGCCCTATATACAGTACAGTGCTAACCACTGAGCCACCATGCTGCCCTATATACAGTACAGTGCTAACCACTGAGCCACCATGCTGCCTTATATACAGTACAGTGCTAACCACAGCCACCATGCTGCCCTATATACAGTACAGTGCTAACCACTGAGCCACCGTGCTGCCCTATATACAGTACAGTGCTAACCACTGAGCCACCGTGCTGCCCTATATACAGTACAGTCCTAACCACTGAGCCACCGTGCTGCCCTATATACAGTACAGTGCTAACCACTGAGCCACCGTGCTGCCCTATATACAGTACAGTGCTAACCACTGAGCCACCGTGCTGCCCTATATACAGTACAGTGCTAACCACTGAGCCACCGTGCTGCCCTATATACAGTACAGTGCTAACCACTGAGCCACCGTGCTGCCCTATATACAGTACAGTGCTAACCACTGAGCCACCGTGCTGCCTATATACAGTACAGTGCTAACCACTGAGCCACCGTGCTGCCCTATATACAGTACAGTGCTAACCACTGAGCCACCGTGCTGCCCTATATACAGTACAGTGCTAACCACTGAGCCACCGTGCTGCCCTATATACAGTACAGTGCTAACCACTGAGCCACCGTGCTGCCCTATATACAGTACTGTGCTAACCACTGACCCACCGTGCTGCCCTATATACAGTACAGTGCTAACCACTGAGCCACCGTGCTGCCCTATATACAGTACAGTGCTAACCACTGAGCCACCGTGCTGCCCTATATACAGTACAGTGCTAACCACTGAGCCACCGTGCTGCCCTATATACAGTACAGTGCTAACCACTGAGCCACCGTGCTGCCCTATATACAGTACAGTGCTAACCACTGAGCCACCGTGCTGCCCTATATACAGTACTGTGCTAACCACTGAGCCACCGTGCTGCCCTATATACAGTACAGTGCTAACCACTGAGCCACCATGCTGCCCTATATACAGTACAGTGCTAACCACTGAGCCACCGTGCTGCCCTATATACAGTACAGTGCTAACCACTGACCCACCGTGCTGCCCTATATACAGTACAGTGCTAACCACTGAGCCACCGTGCTGCCCTATATACAGTACAGTGCTAACCACTGAGCCACCATGCTGCCCTATATACAGTACTGTGAAAACCACTGAGCCACCATGCTGCTACCCCCAGTTGTGTCTGCTTGTGACCCTGCCTTACTCTGCTCGCGGGTAGTACCCCAGCCTACACTAGACACTGTTCTGCCACGTACTCACCCACGGGTCGCACCTCCACCTGGGCCACGTCCGCCCTCTTCTCCTGGATCGGCTCCCATCCGCTGGCCCCTCTCACCCAGGTTTGGGCCACACAGCTGTACTGTCCAGCATCTCCGGGCTGCGCGCCGTCCACCGTCAGCTGGTAAGAGTCAGGCTCTGTTGTGTCCACCCGCAGCTCCCCGCTGCCGTACCGAGAGGTGAAGTCTAGTCCGGGCCGCAGCCGCCCCAGGTGTGTGAGTGTCAGGACGTCTGAGGCAGAGCTCCCAGACTGGCGCTGCCAGGTGACAGACAGGTGGGCGTGAGTGGGGGCATCCTCCAGCGATGCCAGGCAGCGTACCTGAAAGGAGCCGCCTTCTGTGATGTTGAGGACACCGGTCCGCCGACCTCGAGGGACCTGGAGCCGGAGAGAGTCTGCGATCACTGTGGGAGAGGAGCGGCGTCACTCAGAGGACGGAGAGGGGAGGGGGGGGGGCAGCAGCGCGTCACCCGGAGGATGCAAAGCTGGGGGGGGGGGGGGGGGGGGGGGCAGGGGGAGAAATGAGAGACAGGGGTGGGTGGTGGGGGGGGGGAAATGAGAGACGGGGTGGGTTGGGTGGGGAATGAATGAGAGACGGGGGGGTGGGGGGAGGGAAAATGAGAGACAGGGGTGGGTGGGCGGGGGAAAATGAGAGACAGGGGTGGGTGGGTGGACGGGGGAAAATGAGAGACAGGGGTGGGTGGGTGGGTGGGTGGGCGGGGGAAAATGAGAGACAGGGGTGGGTGGGTGGGGGAAAATGAGAGACAGGGGTGGGTGGGTGGGGGAAAATGAGAGACAGGGGTGGGTGGGTGGGGGAAAATGAGAGACAGGGGTGGGTGGGTGGGGGAAAATGAGAGACAGGGGTGGGTGGGTGGGGGAAAATGAGAGACAGGGGTGGGTGGGTGGGGGAAAATGAGAGACAGGGGTGGGTGGGTGGGGGAAAATGAGAGACAGGGGTGGGTGGGTGGGGGAAAATGAGAGACAGGGGTGGGTGGGGGAAAATGAGAGACAGGGGTGGGGGGGGAATGAGAGACAGGGGGGGGGGAATGAGAGACAGGGGGGGGGGGAATGAGAGACAGGGGGGGGGGGGGGAAATGAGTTTTATTTCCCTATTTCAGTGATAAACAAGGGCAGCCCAAAAATCTCCATAACGCCAAACACTGGGGGATCATAAAGCAGCTGCAGTACCCAATATGACCACAAGAGGGAGACTAAATACACACAAAGAGGGGACGGCTGCTGAACTTGAACACAGACTGAGGGGGGTTTATGGGCTGTAATAATCATGGGGGGGTCACAAGCTATAGGGACAAGGGGGGGGGGGGCATGTAATAACATTGAGGGGGGGGGGGGCTAGCAGGACCCATAGAGATCAGGCGTAAGAGTTGGGAGGTGTAATAATCAGGGTGGGTGGGGCTTGACCCCTAGAGACCGGTGATGCATGACAGAAGAGGGATGGGACACGAGGCCAGGGGTGTAATCCAGACCTCAGACCTTTCAGCTACACTAACTAGGATTGGTTGATTATAGGCCATGTGGTGCAGTTGGTGAGCGGGGGTGGATGGTTTGAGCGGGGGCGTTACCTTTCAGCTGGACTGTGGCCTCGTAGTTTCCGCTGTAGGTGGCGTCTGTGCTGGGGGTGGAGCAGGTGTAGTTGCCCTCGTCGGCGCGCTCGGAGCCCCTGTATGTGCAGCTGCACCTCGCTGTTCCCCGTCCTCAGCAGTCGGACTCCCTGTGATTCCACCCGTTCCTTGTAGGAGGCGTCTGTGAAGGTCGGGTCCCAGGTGCTGAGCAGCTGAACTGCAGGCCCCGCCCCCGAGGAGTACAGCCACTCAAAGTTCTGCTCTCTGGGGCCCTCGTAATCAGTAACATCACAGGAGATGGAGACATCGGTACCTTCCACCCGCAGGAGGGGTCCAGGCGGGACACGGACTACACGGCCCAGCACTGCACCTGCAGGAGGAGAAAACATCAGATGACCAAGGACTCCAGTCACAGCACAGTCTGGGGGTGAAAGAAGGCTGCAGCTGTGGAGGGCGGGGGAAGAGGGGGCGAAACACGGCTGCAGCTGTGGAGGGAGGGGGAAGAGGGGGCGAAACACGGCTGCAGCTGTGGAGGGAGGGGGAAGAGGGGGCGAAACACGGCTGCAGCTGTGGAGGGAGGGGGAAGAGGGGGCGAAACACGGCTGCAGCTGTGGAGGGAGGGGGAAGAGGGGGCAAAACACGGCTGCAGCTGTGGAGGGAGGGGGAAGAGGGGGCAAAACATGGCTGCAGCTGTGGAGGGAGGGGGAAGAGGGGGCAAAACATGGCTGCAGCTGTGGATGTGACTGGATAACACCTGCAGAGCATCGCTCACATTCCTCCTATTGTTGATGACCATGTTATGATTGCGTTGCACCGCACCACGGCTGCAGAGCATCACCCATCCACCCGGCAGAGCAGCAGCCTGAGGACAGTAGACAGCACTTGACCTCAGTGAGCGACACTCGCCCCGGGGTTACAGACTGAGGAGACGGATGACCTCAGCGCGGCCTGTGATGTCATCACCCCGCCGCTCCCTGGTGACAGACACTCCATTCACAGTCGAGTCCCATCTCGCCTGCAGTCAGGAATTCAAACATGCCAACCAGAGCTCGGAGGGTTAACTCCATCCCTGCTGCATCGTGCCGCCGACTTAACGCCATTAACCCAGCTACATCCAAAGAACGGGCGACGCACGACCGCGCTACATGGCGGACGGGTCACATGATTCTGGTGGCCATGAAACGGCGCAGCAGTGTCTAATCCGAGCCCTGCGGGGCACTGCTGACCAACAGCGGGACCTCTGTATGAAGAGCAAACCATGCCATGGTCATACCACCACCAGAGACCCTGATACACACCGGAATCCACCCACCATAACCCTCGCCTAAACACCCGGCTCCCCAACCCCAGTCAGAGCCCCTGGCTCCCCTGATACACTCCCGAACCCCACCAGCCAGAACATCCAGTACCCCGCTACATGACCGAACCCCCACCAGCCAGAACATCCAGTACCCCGCTACATGACCGAACCCCCACCAGCCAGAACATCCAGTACCCCGCTACATGACCGAACCCCCACCAGCCAGAACATCCAGTACCCCGCTACATGACCGAACCCCCACCAGCCAGAACATCCAGTACCCCGCTACATGACCGAACCCCCACCAGCCAGAACATCCAGTACCCCGCTACATGACCGAACCCCACCAGCCAGAACATCCAGTACCCCGCTACATGACCAAACCCCCACCAGCCAGAACATCCAGTACCCCGCTACATGACCGAACCCCACCAGCCAGAACATCCAGTACCCCGCTACATGACCGAACCCCCACCAGCCAGAACATCCAGTACCCCGCTACATGACCGAACCCCCACCAGCCAGAACATCCAGTACCCCGCTACATGACCGAACTCCCACCAGCCAGAACATCCAGTACCCCGCTACATGACCGAACTCCCACCAGCCAGAACATCCAGTACCCCGCTACATGACCGAACCCCACCAGCCAGAACATCCAGTACCCCGCTACATGACCAAACCCCACCAGCCAGAACATCCAGTACCCGCTACATGACCGAACCCCCACCAGCCAGAACATCCAGTACCCCGCTACATGACCGAACCCCCACCAGCCAGAACATCCAGTACCCCGCTACATGACCGAACTCCCACCAGCCAGAACATCCAGTACCCCGCTACATGACCGAACCCCCACCAGCCAGAACATCCAGTACCCCGCTACATGACCAAACCCCACCAGCCAGAACATCCAGTACCCCGCTACATGACCAAACCCCACCACCCAGAACATCCAGTACCCGCTACATGACCAAACCCCCACCACCCAGAACATCCAGTACCCCGCTACATGACCGAACCCCCACCAGCCAGAACATCCAGTACCCCGCTACACAATCAAACCCCCTCCCCAAAACATCTGGCACCCCCGCTACATGACCAAACCCCCACCACCCAGAACATTAGGCACCCCCAATACACACCTGAAACCCCCCTCCCCAGAACATCATACACCCCCGCTACATGACCAAACTCCCCTCCCCAGAACATCCAGTACCCTTGCTGCACAACCGAATCCCCGCTACATTCCTAAACCACCCTCCCATGCTACACAACCGAACCCCCCTCCCCAGAACATCCGGCACCCCTGCTACACAACTGAACCCCCCTCCCCAGAACATCTGGCACCCCTGCTACATGACCAAACTCCCACCACACAGGACACTAGGCACCCCCAATACACTGTTAGGGGACATCCTCTACGTCTGGAGGAAAGAAGGTTTAATCATAATCACAGACGCGGATTCTTTACTGTAAGAGCAGTGAGACTATGGAACTCTCTGCCACATGATGTTGTAATGAGGGAGTCACTACTAACATTTAAGAAGGGCCTGGATGCCTTTCTTGAAAACTATAATATTACCAGTTATATATAGTAGATTCTTTGATAGGGCGTTGATCCAGGGATCTAGTCTGATTGCCGAATGTGGAGTCAGGAAGGAATGTTTTCCCCCAATGTGGAGCTTAGTGTTGCCACATATTATATAAGGTTGAAGAAAACCCTATGTTACCATGTTATTCCGGACCCCAGAACACCCAGTGTCCACTGCACAACCGTGGACCCTGTCCAACAGGTTTTCTCGGCTGATTCCCCAGGATAAACAAGGAGACGATGACCGAGCGTCACACCCCCGGATGGGGCAATCACTGCCCTGAGGCAACAAGAAAAGGAACGCTCAACGCAGAGAGCAAGGAGGACGGGACCTCGAGCCACAAGCTCACCAGGACCACAGAGCAAGGAGGACGGGACCTCGAGCCACAAGCTCACCAGGACCACAGAGCAAGGAGGACGGGACCTCGAGCCACAAGCTCACCAGGACCACAGAGCAAGGAGGACGGGACCTCGAGCCACAAGCTCACCAGGACCACAGAGCAAGGAGGACGGGACCTCGAGCCACAAGCTCACCAGGACCACAGAGCAAGGAGGACGAGACCTCGAGCCACAAGCTCACCAGGACCACAGAGCAAGGAGGACGGGACCTCGAGCCACAAGATCACCAGGACCACAGAGCAAGGAGGACGGGACCTCGAGCCACAAGCTCACCAGGACCACAGAGCAAGGAGGACGGGACCTCGAGCCACAAGCTCACCAGGACCACAGAGCAAGGAGGACGAGACCTCGAGCCACAAGCTCACCAGGACCACAGAGAAAGGAGGACGAGACCTCGAGCCACAAGTCACCAGGACCACAGAGAAAGGAGGACGAGACCTCGAGCCACAAGATCACCAGGACCACAGAGAAAGGAGGACGGGACCTCGAGCCACAAGTCACCAGGACCACAGAGCAAGGAGGACGGGACCTCAAGCCACAAGCTCACCAGGACCACAGAGCAAGGAGGACGGGACCTCGAGCCACAAGATCACCAGGACCACAGAGCAAGGAGGACGGGACCTCGAGCCACAAGATCACCAGGACCACAGAGCAAGGGACGGGACCTCGAGCCACAAGATCACCAGGACCACAGAGAAGGAGGACGGGACCTCGAGCCACAAGATCACAAGGACCACAGAGAAAGGAGGACGGGACCTCAGAGCCACAAGTCACAGGACCACAGAGCAAGGAGGACGGGACCTCGAGCCACAAGCTCACCAGGACCACAGAGCAAGGAGGACGGGACCTCGAGCCACAAGTCACCAGGACCACAGAGCAAGGAGGACGGGACCTCGAGCCACAAGCTCACCAGGACCACAGAGCAAGGAGGACGGGACCTCGAGCCACAAGCTCACCAGGACCACAGAGAAAGGAGGACGGGACCTCGAGCCACAAGATCACAAGGACCACAGAGAAAGGAGGACGGGACCTCAAGCCACAAGCTCACAGGACCACAGAGAAAGGAGGACGAGACCTCGAGCCACAAGATCACCAGGACCACAGAGAAGGAGGACGGATCGGGTACCTCGAGCCACTCAAGCTCACCAGGACCACAGAGCAAGGAGGACGGGACCTCGAGCCACAAGATCACCAGGAGCAAGGAGGATGGGACCGCCAGGGGGACATGGGACACATGTCACCACAGTGACCGAGAACTGAGCTGTTGCACCCGCCTGTAATATCCCTACAGGTCTACTGGGGGCGGCTCCAGACCACAGCGACTTCTGGTGACAGCTCTGTATGGGAACAGAGCGACAGACGGCCGCCATCACTGCACCGCACCTTCCCAGCAGATTATATGTCACCAGGACAGGTCTGAACAGGCCCCAACACAGGAGAAGCTGTCACCCTGCCAGACCGCGCCCCGGAGAGATGACAGAGGGCGACAGTGTGCGGGCCGAAAACACAGACTGATCACAGAGGCGGGCAAGGGCCACAGAGGGGCTGCCCACCCACCACGGGCGGAACATCCCACCCCCTCCCCACGCACTCCCCCCACGGGCCACAGAGAGGGGCCGCACCCCCCACGGGCCACAGAGGGGCCACACCCCCTCAGTTTATGGCCAGCACTGGTTTTGCCAGTGACATGTACCCAGCATGTAGTGCAGACTGACAGAGGCTGCAGTGAGGGGAGAGGTCGCCCCAGATCGGGGGTCACTGAGAATCTCACCTGATCCCGGAGAGGCTGATAACACCGATAAAACAGACAGCGTCCTGTGAACAACTGACCCGACTCTGCCCCCCCCCAGAGTGTCTCTGCCAGCGATGCTGCCAAAAAAGGGGGACAATATGGCAATTAATCTCATTAGGGAGGGCGAGACCCTCTGTGCCAGCACCCCCCCCACCTGACAGCTGCCGGACAACAGAACAGGGGCAGGGAGGGTGCAGCTGCCGCATCCGTCAGGACACGAGACCAGCGCAAAGCCGAGACCCCTGCTAAAAAACCCGAGCACCCAGACAGAGACCCCGGAACAAAGCCAAGAGCCCCCCCAGACCGAGAAACAGAGCAAACACAGGACCAGGTCAGAAAAGTAACACTCCCAGGTGTAAGGCTGCGTTCACACACAGCATATGTGTGAGGATAAGCGCAAAGAGCGCGGCGTTCAGTGTGTGAACACAGGACAGGTGACTACAATCTATTACTCCCTGTTATCAGCCATTACTGGAGGAGGAGACTGTATGACAGGTGACTACAATCTATTACTCCCTGTTATCAGCCATTACTGGAGGAGACTGTAGGACAGGTGACTACAATCTATTACTCCCTGTTATCAGCCATTACTGGGGAGGAGACTGTAGGACAGGTGACTACAATCTATTACTCCCTGTTATCAGCCATTACTGCAGGAGGAGACTGTAGGACAGGTGACTACAATCTATTACTCCCTGTTATCAGCCATTACTGGAGGAGGAGATTGTAGGACAGGTGACTACAATCTATTACTCCCTGTTATCAGCCATTACTGGGGGAGAAGACTATAGGACAGGTGACTACAATCTATTACTCCCTGTTATCAGCCATTACTGGGAGAGGAGGAGACTGTAGGACAGGTGACTACAATCTATTACTCCCTGCTATCAGCCATTACTGGAGGAGGAGACTGTATGACAGGTGACTACAATCTATTACTCCCTGTTATCAGCCATTACTGGAGGAGACTGTAGGACAGGTGACTACAATCTATTACTCCCTGTTATCAGCCATTACTGGAGGAGGAGACTGTAGGACAGGTGACTACAATCTATTACTCCCTGTTATCAGCCATTACTGGAGGAGACTGTAGGACAGGTGACTACAATCTATTACTCCCTGTTATCAGCCATTACTGGGGAGGAGACTGTAGGACAGGTGACTACAATCTATTACTCCCTGTTATCAGCCATTACTGGAGGAGGAGATTGTAGGACAGGTGACTACAATCTATTACTCCCTGTTATCAGCCATTACTGGGGGAGAAGACTATAGGACAGGTGACTACAATCTATTACTCCCTGTTATCAGCCATTACTGGAGGAGGAGATTGTAGGACAGGTGACTACAATCTATTACTCCCTGTTATCAGCCATTACTGGGGGAAGAAGACTATAGGACAGGTGACTACAATCTATTACTCCCTGTTATCAGCCATTACTGGGAGAGGAGGAGACTGTAGGACAGGTGACTACAATCTATTACTCCCTGCTATCAGCCATTACTGGAGGAGGAGACTGTATGACAGGTGACTACAATCTATTACTCCCTGTTATCAGCCATTACTGGAGGAGACTGTAGGACAGGTGACTACAATCTATTACTCCCTGTTATCAGCCATTACTGGAGGAGGAGACTGTAGGACAGGTGACTACAATCTATTACTCCCTGTTATCAGCCATTACTGGAGGAGACTGTAGGACAGGTGACTACAATCTATTACTCCCTGTTATCAGCCATTACTGGGGAGGAGACTGTAGGACAGGTGACTACAATCTATTACTCCCTGTTATCAGCCATTACTGCAGGAGGAGACTGTAGGACAGGTGACTACAATCTATTACTCCCTGTTATCAGCCATTACTGGAGGAGGAGATTGTAGGACAGGTGACTACAATCTATTACTCCCTGTTATCAGCCATTACTGGGGAGAAGACTATAGGACAGGTGACTACAATCTATTACTCCCTGTTATCAGCCATTACTGGAGGAGGAGACTGTATGACAGGTGACTACAATCTATTACTCCCTGTTATCAGCCATTACTGGAGGAGACTGTAGGACAGGTGACTACAATCTATTACTCCCTGCTATCAGCCATTACTGGAGGAGGAGACTGTAGGACAGGTGACTACAATCTATTACTCCCTGTTATCAGCCATTACTGGGGGAGAAGACTATAGGACAGGTGACTACAATCTATTACTCCCTGTTATCAGCCATTACTGGGGGAGGAGACTGCAGGACAGATTACTACAATCTATTACTCCCTGTTATCAGCCATTACTGGAGGAGACTGTAGGACAGGGGACTACAATCTATTACTCCCTGTTATCAGCCAATACTGGGGGAGGAGACTGTAGGACAGGTGACTACAATCTATTACTCCCTGTTATCAGCCATTACTGGAGGAGGAGACTGTAGGACAGGTGACTACAATCTATTACTCCCTGTTATCAGCCATTACTGGGGGAGGAGACTGTAGGACAGGTGACTACAATCTATTACTCCCTGTTATCAGCCATTACTGGAGGAGGAGATTGTACGATAGGTGACTACAATCTATTACTCCCTGTTATCAGCCATTACTGGGGGAGGAGACTGTAGGACAGGTGACTACAATCTATTACTCCCTGTTATCAGCCATTACTGGAGGAGGAGACTGTAGGACAGGTGACTACAATCTATTACTCCCTGTTATCAGCCATTACTGGGGGAGGAGACTGTAGGACAGGTGACTACAATCTATTACTCCCTGTTATCAGCCATTACTGGGGGAGGAGACTGCAGGACAGGTGACTACAATCTATTACTCCCTGTTATCAGCCATCACAGTGGTTGCTGTGATGACAGTGAGCTGTGGTTCAGTAGAGGGTTAATTCTGGGGCGTCCCTGGATGACATCACTGGGGGGGGGGGGGGTCAGGTGAGTCAGTGGCGGTGAGTCACGTGATCTCAGGTCTTTATTCTAAGCCTCAGATCCGGCTCCGCCAAGTGACGAAATCTTGATTTTTCGGGGAGTTTTTCTGGAAATCCTGGACACATTGTGACGACGATAAACCCATGAGATCTCAGTGATCCCGTCTACAGCCAACAGATCTGATCAGATATTGGATCAATTATCAGACAGATCACCGGACCCGGCACAGCAGGGGCGTAACTACAATAGGTGCAGGGATAGTGATCACACCCGGGCCCCGGAGCCTGGGGGGCCCCACAAGGCCCTATAGAAAAAGTCTAACGCTATGAAAGATTTGCAATAATTGGGGGCCCCGCTGGAGCCTTCACATCGGAGCCCGTGAGCGTCAAGTTACCCACTGAGCACAGGGGTGATTGGGGGGTGATCATATTCTGATGGGGGGTGTAGTAGTGATCTGGCTGGCTGTGGGGGAGGGGCTGGAGAAGTTTGGGCAGCTGAGGGGGATGTGGGGTCTTTGTGTAGAAACATGAGCCCCCCTCCCCCCCAGTGTGACATTGAGGAGGCGGGCGGGGTCCAGCGCTCATCACAGCTCTGAATGTACAGAGCCCCCAGGAATGTCATCTAGACGTGTTCACACTGCGCTGTTTTCTGGGTGTCGTCAGTTTTAATGGTGCCACAATGGGCTTTTGGGTGCCTGTTTGTCACCATTTTCTGACAGATCTGTATGGGTGCACATGTTGTACGCACCCAAAATACGAAAAATATTGCATTTTTGGGTCACGTCAAAATTACTGAGACACACGGACAGTCATTAATCTGTATGGGTCAGAAATTACAATGGAGATCAATGGAACACGGATGCATTTTGCTGTACTGAGCATGGATCCATTTATATAGCACTATTAATTCCATAGCACTTCACATACACCTGTAACACTGTCCCCATTGGGGCTCACAGTATAAACATCCTATCAGTCCTCTGGGTGGGAGAAACCTGGAGGAAACACGGCCAACCCCCCCTGCACGCCAGCGATACAGCGCCAACCCCCCTAGCCGCCGCATACCAGCGCCAACCCCCCTAGCCGCCGCATACAGCGCCAACCCCCCTAGCCGCCGCATACAGCGCCAACCCCCCTAGCCGCCGCATACAGCGCCAACCCCCCTAGCCGCCGCATACAGCGCCAACCCCCCTAGCCGCCGCATACAGCGCCAACCCCCTAGCCGCCGCATACAGCGCCAACCCCCCTAGCCGCCGCATACAGCGCCAACCCCCCTAGCCGCCGCATACAGCGCCAACCCCCCTAGCCGCCGCATACAGCGCCAACCCCCCTAGCCGCCGCATACAGCGCCAACCCCCCTAGCCGCCGCATACAGCGCCAACCCCCCTAGCCGCCGCATACAGCGCCAACCCCCCTAGCCGCCGCATACAGCGCCAACCCCCCTAGCCGCCGCATACAGCGCCAACCCCCTAGCGCCGCATACAGCGCCAACCCCCTAGCCGCCGCATACAGCGCCAACCCCCCCAGCCGCCGCATACAGCGCCAACCCCCCAGCCGCCGCATACAGCGCCAACCCCCCCAGCCGCCGCATACAGCGCCAACCCCCCCAGCCGCCGCATTACAGCGCCAACCCCCCCAGCCGCCGCTTACAGCCACCCCCACCCGCCATACACGCCAACCCCCAGCCGCCGCATACAGCGCCAACCCCCCCAGCCGCCGCATACAGCGCCAACCCCCCACCGCCGCGTACAGCGCCAACCCCCCAGCCGCCGCATACAGCGCCAACCCCCCCAGCCGCCGCATACAGCGCCAACCCCCCCAGCCGCCGCTTACAGCGCCAACCCCCCCAGCCGCCGCATACAGCGCCAACCCCCCCAGCCGCCGCATACAGCGCCAACCCCCCAGCCGCCGCATACAGCGCCAACCCCCCCAGCCGCCGCGTACAGCGCCAACCCCCCCAGCCGCCGCGTACAGCGCCAACCCCCCCAGCCGCCGCGTACAGCGCCAACCCCCCCAGCCGCCGCGTACAGCGCCAACCCCCCCAGCCGCCGCATACAGCGCCAACCCCCCTAGCCGCCGCCGCGTACAGCGCCAACCCCCCCAGCCACCGTGTACAGCGCCAACCCCCCCAGCCACCGTGTACAGCGCCAACCCCCCCAGCCACCGTGTACAGCGCCAACCCCCCCAGCCACCGTGTACAGCGCCAACCCCCCCAGCCACCGTGTACAGCGCCAACCCCCCCAGCCACCATGCTGACCTCTATCTCTGGCGACTGATGACTGATCCTTAAAAAAAAAAAGGCCTAAATGCACTGAATGAGCCCATAATCCACACACGACTCCTGAACAGGGACAGAGAGAAAAGCCAAGAAATATAAAACTGAACATGAAAGAGACAAAGCGCGCCCCCGACACAGGGCAGCCCCGCGCGCCCCGACGCACGGGCAGCCCCGCGCGCCCCCGACGCACGGGCAGCCCCGCGCGCCCCCGACGCACGGGCAGCCCCGCGCGCCCCCGACGCACGGGCAGCCCCGCGCGCCCCCGACGCACGGGCAGCCCCGCGCGCCCCCGACGCACGGGCAGCCCCGCGCGCCCCCGACGCACGGGCAGCCCCGCGCGCCCCCGACGCACGGGCAGCCCCGCGCGCCCCCGACGCACGGGCAGCCCCGCGCGCCACCAGCAATCAGGATTCACTGCAGGAAAATCTACTGCAAATACTGGAGTGGTGGAAAAAACACCATTTCCCCCCCCCCAATTTGACTGTGTGAAAAACAATGAAAGAAGCCGGCAGATCCCTGATCCACTTATACATTCTCTGTACAAGATCCACTGGGACCTGCAGATCCCTGAGCAATCAGTTATATGTTCTCAGCACAAGATCCACTGTGACTGGCAGATCCCCCCCAAGCGATCAGTTATATGTTTTCTGTACAAGAGCCACTGGGACCAGCAGATCCCTAATATATCAGTTATATGTTCTCTGAACAAGCTCCACTGGGCCTGGCAGACCCTGAGTGATCAGCAGATCCCTGAGTGATCCGTTATATGTTCTCTGTACAGGATTTCACGGGGATCAGCAGATCTGCAAGTACTCAATCACACTTTCCCAGTACAGGATCCACCTAGGCCTGAAGATGAGCGATCAGTCACAGTCATCTGCTGGTGTCACTGTCCCATCTGCAGATCCTCAGGGATCACACAAGATCCTGCAGACGATCATCAACAATATACTGACAGTCTCAGATTTGTGACTCAATTCATTCATTTATTTTCCTCAGGACAAATCATCATGTTTCTGGGAGCCATGAAACGCGTTGTCTAGTAAATCAATATTATATTCACCCTAGAGGTGAGAGCAATGACAACATGCAAAAGTGACCAAAACAACAGGCAAAAAGGATGAGAACAGAGGAGCAGTTTGTGGTCACCATCAGAAGCACTGCTCATGTAAAGGGGGGTCCTGCTCCGATCATTTCTATCTGTTGTCTGGGGAAATTGAGTCACAATCAGTGCTGCTTCATCACTGGAGCGGAGGATTTCACAGAAGTGATTGACTAGGAGTCACAGTGTGTATGTTCCCTTTAGCAGCATCTACAGTACAGACCAAGCGTTTGGACACACCTTCTCATTCATAGATTATTCTGTATTTTCATGACTATGAAAAATTGTAGATTCACACTGAAGGCATCAAAACTATGAATTATCACATGTGGAATTATATACTTAACAAAGAAGTGTGAAACTACTGAAAATATATCTTCTATTCTAGGTTCTTCACAGTAGCCACCTTTTGCTTTGATTACGGCTTTGCACACTCTTGGCATTCTCTGGATGAGCTTCAAGAGGTAGTCACCGGAAATGGTCTTCCAACAGTCTTGAAGGAGTTCCCAGAGAGGCTTAGCACTTGTTGGCCCTTTTGCCTTCACTCTGCGGTCCAGCTCACCACAAACCATCTCGATTGGGTTCAGGTCTGGTGACTGTGGAGGCCAGGTCATCTGGTGTAGAACCCCATCACTATCACACCTCCTCCTCCATGCTTCACGGTGGGAACCAGGCATGTAGAGTCCATCCGTTCACCTTTTTTGCGTCGCACAAAGACACGGTGGTTGGAACCAAAAATCTCAAATTTGGACTCATCAGACCAAAGCACAGATTTCCACTGGTCTAATGTCCATTCCTTGTGTTCTTTAGCCCACACAAGTCTCTTCTGCTTGTTGCCTGTCCTCAGCAGTGGTTTCCTAGCAGCTATTCCACCATGAAGGCCTGCTGCACAAAGTCTCCTCTTAACAGTTGTTGTAGAGATGTGTCTGCTGCTAGAACTCTGTGCGGCATTGACCTGGTCTCTAATCTGAGCTGCTGTTAACCTGCGATTTCTGAGGCTGGTGACTCGGATGAACTTATCCTCTGCAGCAGAGGTGATTCTTGGTCTTCCTTTCCTGGGGCGGTCCTCATGTGAGCCAGTTTCTTTGTAGCATTTGATGGTTTTTGCAACTCGTTTTTCTTTACTTAGAATTTGTATTATGGCAAGAAAAAAGCAGCTAACAGTCTATTCAGTAAGACTATCAGCTGTGCATCCATCAGACTTCTGCACAACACAACTGATGGTCCAAACCCCATTTATAAGGCAAGAAATCCCCCTTATTATACCTGGCAGGGCACACCTGTGAAGTGAAGACCATTTCCGGTGACTACATCTTGAAGCTCATCAAGAGAATGACAAGAGTGTGCAAAGCAGTAATCACAGCAAAAGGTGGCTACTGTGAAGAACCTACAATATAAATGACATATCTTCAGTAGTTTCACACTTTTTTGTTAAGTATATAATTCCACATGTGATAATTCATAGTTTTGATGCCTTCAGTGTGAATCTACAATTTTTCATAGTCATGAAAATACAGAAAACTCTTTGAATGAAAAAGTGTGTCCAAACTTTTGGTCTGTAGTGTATATCCTACATCCCATATTTCTCCGCATTCCCCCTCCTCCTCAGCTCCTCTGTCCCCCGCCGCCGCACGGCTCCGCTTCCCCCTCCCTCCTCCTGTACGACTCCAGTCGTCCCCCCCCTCCCCATGCACGGCTCCGCTGTCCCCCCCTCCTCCTCCTGTACGGCTCCGCTGTCCCCCCCCTCCTCCTCCTGTACGGCTCCGCTGTCCCCCCCCCTCCTCCTCCTGTACTGCTCCGCTGTCCCCCCCCCCCTCCTCCTCCTGTACTGCTCCGCTGTCCCCCCCCCTCCTCCTCCTGTACGGCTCCGCTGTCCCCCCACCTCCTCCTCCTGTACGGCTCCGCTGTCCCCCCCCGCCGCCGCACGGCTCCGCTTCCCCCTCCCTCCTCCTGTACGACTCCAGTCGTCCCCCCCCTCCCCATGCACGGCTCCGCTGTCCCCCCCTCCTCCTCCTGTACGGCTCCGCTGTCCCCCCCCCCTCCTCCTCCTGTACTGCTCCGCTGTCCCCCCCCTCTCCTCCTGTACTGCTCCGCTGTCCCCCCCCTCCTCCTCCTGTACTGCTCCACTGTCCCCCCCCTCCTCCTCCTGTACGGCTCCGCTGTCCCCCCCTCCTCCTCCTGTACGGCTCCGCTGTCCCCCCCTCCTCCTCCTGTACGGCTCCGCTGTCCCCCCCCCCCTCCTCCTCCTCCTCCACGGCTCCGCTGTCCCCCCCTCCTGTACGGCTCCGCTGTCCCCCCCTCCTCCTGTACGGCTCCGCTGTCCCCCCCCTCCTCCTGTACGGCTCCGCTCCCCCCCCTCCTCCTGTACGGCTCCGCTGTCCCCCCCTCCTCCTGTACGGCTCCGCTGTCTCCCCCCTCCTCCTGTACGGCTCCGCTGTCTCCCCTCCTCCTCCTGTACGGCTCCGCTGTCTCCCCTCCTCCTCCTGTACGGCTCCGCTGTCTCCCCTCCTCCTCCTGTACGGCTCCGCTGTCTCCCCTCCTCCTCCTGTACGGCTCCGCTGTCTCCCCTCCTCCTCCTGTACGGCTCCGCTGTCTCCCCTCCTCCTCCTGTACGGCTCCGCTGTCTCCCCTCCTCCTCCTGTACGGCTCCGCTGTCTCCCCTCCTCCTCCTGTACGCTCGCTGTCTCCCCTCCTCTCCTGTACGGCTCCGCTGTCTCCCCTCCTCCTCCTGTACGGCTCCGCTGTCTCCCCTCCTCCTCCTGTACGGCTCCGCTGTCTCCCCTCCTCCTCCTGTACGGCTCCGCTGTCTCCCCTCCTCCTCCTGTACGGCTCCGCTGTCTCCCCTCCTCCTCCTGTACGGCTCCGCTGTCTCCCTCCTCCTCCTGTACGGCTCCGCTGTCTCCCCTCCTCCTCCTGTACGGCTCCGCTGTCTCCCCTCCTCCTCCTGTACGGCTCCGCTGTCTCCCCTCCTCCTCCTGTACGGCTCCGCTGTCTCCCCCTCCTCCTCCTGTACGGCTCCGCTGTCTCCCCTCCTCCTCCTGTACGGCTCCGCTGTCTCCCCTCCTCCTCCTGTACGGCTCCGCTGTCTCCCCTCCTCCTCCTGTACGGCTCCGCTGTCTCCCCTCCTCCTCCTGTACGGCTCCGCTGTCTCCCCTCCTCCTCCTGTACGGCTCCGCTGTCTCCCCTCCTCCTCCTGTACGGCTCCGCTGTCTCCCCTCCTCCTCCTGTACGGCTCCGCTGTCTCCCCCTCCTCCTGTACGGCTCCGCTGTCTCCCTCCTCCTCCTCCTGTACGGCTCCGCTGTCTCCCCTCCTCCTCCTGTACGGCTCCGCTGTCTCCCCTCCTCCTCCTGTACGGCTCCGCTGTCTCCCCTCCTCCTCCTGTACGGCTCCGCTGTCTCCCTCCTCCTCCTGTACGGCTCCGCTGTCTCTCCCCTCCTTCCTCCTTGTACGGCTCCGCTGTCTCCCCTCCTCCTCCTGTACGGCTCCGCTGTCTCCCCTCTCCTCCCTGTACGGCTCCGCTGTCTCCCCTCCTCCTCCTGTACGGCTCCGCTGTCTCCCTCCTCCTCCTGTACGGCTCCGCTGTCTCCCCTCCTCTCCTGTACGGCTCCGCTGTCTCCCCTCCTCCTCCTGTACGGCTCCGCTGTCTCCCCTCCTCCCTGTACGGCTCGCTGTCTCCCCCTCTCTGTACGGCTCCGCTGTCTCCCCTCCTCCTCCTGTACGGCTCCGCTGTCTCCCCTCCTCCTCCTGTACGGCTCCGCTGTCTCCCCTCCTCCTCCTGTACTGGCTCCGCTGTTCCCCTCCTCCTCCTGTACGGCTCCGCTGTCTCCCCTCCTCCTCCTGTACGGCTCCGCTGTCTCCCCTCCTCCTCCTGTACGGCTCCGCTGTCTCCCTCCTCCTCTGTACGGCTCGCTGTCTCCCTCCTCCTCTGTACGGCTCCGCTGTCTCCCCTCCTTCCTCCTGTACGGCTCCGCTGTCCCCCCTCCTCCTGTACGGCTCCGCTGTCCCCCTCTCCTCCTGTACGGCTCCGCTGTCCCCCCCCTCTCTCCTCCTGTACGGCTCCGCTGTCCCCCCCCTCTCCTCCTGTACGGCTCCGCTGTCCCCCCCCTCTCCTCCTGTACGGCTCCGCTGTCCCCCCCTCTCCTGCGCTCCTGTCCCTCTCTCTGTCGGCTCCGTCCCCCCCTCCTCCTGTACGGCTCCGCTGTCCCCCCCTCCTCCTCCTGTACGGCTCCGCTGTCCCCCCCTCCTCCTCCTGTACGGCTCCGCTGTCCCCCCCTCCTCCTCCTGTACGGCTCCGCTGTCCCCCTCCTGTAGCTGCTGTCCCCCCTCCCTCCTGTACGGCTCCGCTGTCCCCCCCTCCTCTCCTGTACGGCTCCGCTGTCCCCCCCTCCTCTGTACGGCTCCGCTGTCCCCCCCCCCCTCCTCCTGTAAGGCTCCGCTGTCCATCCCTCCTCCTTCTGTACGGCTCCGCTGTCCCCCCCTCTCCTCCTGTACGGCTCCGCTGTCCCCCCCTCCTCCTCCTGTACGACTCCGCTGTCCCCCCCTCCTCCTCCTGTACGGCTCCGCTGTCCCCCCCTCCTCCTCCTGTACGGCTCCGCTGTCCCCCCCTTCCACCTCCTGTACGACTCCGCTGTTCCCCCCTCCTCCTCCTCCTGTACGGCTCCGCTGTCTCCCCGCTCCTCTCACCGGTCAGCAGTAGCAGTATCCCCGGCACTAGCTCCGCTCTGAGGTTCCGCGGGCTCCTCATGCTCCCGCACGTCCCGCCGGCTCCACACAACTGAAGACACAGTGCCCGGGGGAGGAGCCACACACCACGCCCACACCACCCCCCTGGACACACCTCACAGATGACGTCACCTGTAGGTGAGCGCTCACACCTGCCTACAGCCTCCACTCACCGTCCTCCATAGTAACCGATCCTGCTCTGTGATTGGCTGCTCCCCAAGCAGGGGGCGGGGCTTCTACTTCATTCAGGTGAAACTGAGGCGAAAATTGGAAACGAGATCAAGAAATCAAAGCGACCGAGAACACCGTAATCACCCGAAGAGAGGCGCATCCTCACCTCTCTGCCGTAATTACACTGATAGAAGCGCATCAAGCTAATCCTACCCTGTGTGATACTGCCTGCTGAGCTGTGTATCTAATCCTATCCTGGGTGATACTGTCTGCTGAGCTGTGTATCTAATCCTACCCTGTGTGATACTGCCTGCTGAGCTGTGTATCTAATCCTACCCTGTGTGATACTGCCTGCTGAGCTGTGTATCTAATCCTACCCTGTGTGATACTGTCTGCTGAGCTGTGTATCTAATCCTCTCCTGTGTGATACTGTCTGCTGAGCTGTGTATCTAATCCTCTCCTGTGTGATACTGACTGCTGAGCTGTGTATCTAATCCTCTCCTGTGTGATACTGACTGCTGAGCTGTGTATCTAATCCTATCCTGCGTGATACTGTCTGCTGAGCTGTGTATCTAATCCTATCCTGCGTGATACTGTCTGCTGAGCTGTGTATCTAATCCTCTCCTGTGTGATACTGTCTGCTGAGCTGTGTATCTAATGCTATCCTGTGTGATACTGTCTGCTGAGCTGTGTATCTAATCCTATCCTGTGTGATACTGCCTGCTGAGCTGTGTATCTAATCCTATCCTGGGTGATACTGTCTGCTGAGCTGTGTATCTAATCCTATCCTGTGTGATACTGTCTGCTGAGCTGTGTATCTAATCCTATCCTGTGTGATACTGTCTGCTGAGCTGTGTATCTAATCCTGTCCTGTGTGATACTGTCTGCTGAGCTGTGTATCTAATCCTCTCCTGTGTGATACTGTCTGCTGAGCTGTGTATCTAATCCTCTCCTGTGTGATACTGTCTGCTGAGCTGTGTATCTAATCCTCTCCTGTGTGATACTGTCTGCTGAGCTGTGTATGTAATCCTCTCCTGTGTGATACTGACTGCTGAACTGTGTATCTAATCCTATCCTGCGTGATACTGTCTGCTGAGCTGTGTATCTAATCCTATCCTGTGTGATACTGTCTGCTGAGCTGTATCTAATCCTCCCCTGTGTGGTACTGTCTGCTGAGCTGTGTATCTAATCCTATCTTGTGTGATATTGTCTGCTGAGCTGTGTATCTAATCCTATCCTGTGTGATACTGTCTGCTGAGCTGTGCATCTAATCCTCTCCTGTGTGATACTGACTGCTGAGCTGTGTATCTAATCCTATCCTGTGTGATACTGTCTGCTGAGCTGTGTATCTAATCCTATCCTGTGTGATACTGTCTGCTGAGCTGTGTATCTAATCCTATCCTGTGTGATACTGTCTGCTGAGCTGTATCTAATCCTCCCCTGTGTGGTACTGTCTGCTGAGCTGTGTATCTAATCCTGTCCTGTGTGATACAGTCTGCTGAGCTATGTATCTAATCCTATCCTGTGTGATACTGTCTGCTGAGCTGTGTATCTAATCCTATCCTGTGTGATACTGTCTGCTGAGCTGTGTATCTAATCCTCTCCTGTGTGATACTGACTGCTGAGCTGTGTATCTAATCCTATCCTGTGTGATACTGTCTGCTGAGCTGTGTATCTAATCCTATCCTGTGTGATACTGTCTGCTGAGCTATGTATGTAATCCTATCCTGTGTGATATTGTCTGCTGAGCTGTGTATCTAATCCTATCCTGTGTGATACTGTCTGCTGAGCTGTGTATCTTATCCTATCCTGTGTCATACTGTCTGCTGAGCTGTGTATCTAATCCTCTGTGTGATACTGTCTGCTGAGCTGTGTATCTAATCCTATCCTGTGTGATACTGTCTGCTGAGCTGTGTATCTAATCCTCTCCTGTGTGATACTGTCTGCTGAGCTGTGTATCTAATGCTATCCTGTGTGATACTGTCTGCTGAGCTGTGTATCTAATCCTATCCTGTGTGATACTGTCTGCTGAGCTGTGTATCTAAACCTCTCCTGTGTGATACTGTCTGCTGGGCTGTGTATCTAATCCTATCCTGTGGTATACTGTCTGCTGAGCTGTGTATCTAATCCTCTCCTGTGTGATACTGCTTGCTGAGCTGTGTATCTAATCCTCTCCTGTGTGATACTGTCTGCTGAGCTGTGTATCTAATCCTATCCTGTGTGATACTGTCTGCTGAGCTGTGTATCTAATCCTCTCCTGTGTGATACTGTCTGCTGAGCTGTGTATCTAATCCTATCCTGTGTGATACTGTCTGCTGAGCTGTGTATCTAATCCTCTCCTGTGTGATACTGTCTGCTGAGCTGTGTATCTAATCCTATCCTGTGTAATACTGTCTGCTGAGCTGTATCCAATCCTGTCCTGTGTGATACTGTCTGCTGAGCTGTATCTAATCCTATCCTGTGCTGTGCTCATTCTCGGGGATCAGTGTTGATTCTCGGGGGGGTCGGTGTTTGATTCTCGGGGGTCGGTGTTGATTTCGTGGTCGGTGTTTGATTCTCGGGGATCGTGTTGATTCTCGGGTCGGGTTGATTCTCGGGATCTGTGATCTCGGGATATGTTGATTCTCGGGGATCGGTGTTGATTCTCGGGGATCAGTGTTGATTCTCGGGGGATCAGGTGTTGATTCTCGGGGATCGGTGTTGATTCTCGGGGATCGGTGTTGATTCTCGGGGGGTCGGTGTTGATTCTCGTGGTGTTGTTCGGGATCGTGTTGATTCTCGGGGAGTCGGTGTTGATTCTCGGGGATCGGTGTTGATTCTCGGGGGATCGGTGTTGATTCTCGGGGTCGGTGTTGATTCTCGGGGATCGGTGTTGATTCTCGGGGATCAGTGTTGATTCTCGGGCGGGTGATCTCGGGTGTTTGATTCTCGGGGTTGTGTCTGGGGTGTGTTGATTCTCGGTGGTCGGTGTTTGATTCTCGGGGGTCGGTGTTGATTCTCGGGGTCGGTGTTGATTCTCGGGGTATCGGTTTTGATTCTCGGAGGGTTCAGTGTTGATTCCTGGGGGTCGGTGTTGATTCTCGGGTCGGTGTTATCTGAGTGTTCATGGTTCTGTCGGTGTAATGCAGTTTTCGGGGTGTTGATTCTCGGGGTGGTATTTTCGGGTGTTTGATTCTCGGTCGGTGATCGTGTGTTGATTTTCGGGGGTCGGTGTTGATTCTCTGGGGTCGGTGTTGATTCTCGAGGATCGGTGTTGATTCTGAGGGTTCAGTGTTGATTCCTGGGGGGTCGGTGTTAATTCTCGGGGGGTCAGTGTTCATTCTCGGGGGTCGGTGTTGATTTCTCGAGGGTTCAGTTGTTGATTCTCGGGGATCGGTGTTGATTCTCGGAGGGCCGGTGTTGATTCTCGGGGTCGGTGTTGATTCTCGGGGGGTCGGTGTTGATTCTCGGGGGGTCGGTGTTGATTCTCGGGGTTGTTGTTTGATTCTCGGGGGTCGGTGTTGATTTTCGGGGTCGGTGTTGATTCTCGGGATCGGTGTTGATTCTCGGGGGATCAGTGTTTGATTCTCGGGGGTCGTGTTGATTCTCGGGGTTCGTGTTGATTCTCGGGGATCGGTGTTGATTCTCGGGGGGTCTGTTTTGATTCTTGGTGGTCGGTCTTTGATTCTCGAGGATCGGTGTTGATTCTCGGCGGTTCGGTGTGTTGTATTCTCGGGGGGTCAGTGTTAATTCTCGGGGGTCAGTGTTCATTCTCGGGGATCGGTGTTGATTCTCGGGGGGTCGGTGTTGATTCTCGGGGTCGGTGTTGATTCTCGGTGGTGGTCGGGTGTTGATTCTCGGGGGGTCGGTGTTGATTCTCGGGATCGGTGTTGATTCTCGGGGGGTCGGTGTTGATTCTCGGGGGTTGTGTTGATTTCGGGGTCGGTGTTGATTCTCGGGGTCGTGTTGATTCTCGGGGATCAGTGTTTGATTCTCGGGGGTTCGTGTTGATTCTCGAGGTTCAGTGTTGATTCTCGGGGATCGGTGTTGATTCTCGGGGTCGGTGTTGATTCTGGTGGTCGGTCTTTGATTCTCGGGAGGTATCGGTGTTGATTCTTGCGGGGATCGGTGTTGATTCTCGGGTCGTGTTGATTCTCGGGGGTCGGTGTTGATTCTCGGGGTGTGTCAGTGTTGATTCCGGGGATCGGTGTTGATTCTCGGGGTCGTGTTATTCTCGGGATCGTGTTGATTCTCGGAGGGTCCGGTGTTGATTCTCGGTGGTCGGTGTGTTGATTCCGGGATCGGTGTTGATTCTCGGGGTCGGTGTTGATTCTCGGGGGTCGTGTTGATTCTCGGTCGTGTTGATTCTGGGGTCGGTGTTGATTCTCGGGGTCGTGTTATTTCCGGGGTCGTGTTGATTCTCGGGGTCGGTGTTGATTCTCGGGGTCAGTGTTGATTCTCGGGGTCGTGTTATTCTCGGGTCGTGTTGATTCTCGGGGTCGGTGTTGATTCTCGGGTCGGGTTGATTCTCGGGTTTGTGTTGATTCTCGGGTGGTGTTTATTCTCGGGGTCGGTGTTATTTCGGGGTTCGTGTTGATTCTCGGGATCGGTGTTGATTCTCGGGGGTCAGTGTTATTCTCGGGGTCGTGTTGATTCTCGGGTTGTTTGATTCTCGGTTCGGTGTTGATTCCGGGGGTCGTGTTATTTGGGGTCGTGTTATTCTCGGGATCGTGTGATTCGGTCGGTTGATTCTCGGGATCGTGTTATCTCGGGGTCGTGTTATTCCGGGGGTCGTGTTATTCTCGGGATCGGTGTTGATTCTGAGGTCGTGTTGATTCTTGGGTCGGTGTTATTCTCGGGGTCGTGTTGATTCTCGGGGTCGGTGTTGATTCTCAGGGTCGTGTTGATTCTCGGGTCGGTGTTGATTCCGGGGTGGTTTGATTTCGGGGGTCGGTGTTGATTCTCGGGTCGTGTTGATTCTCGGGTCGGTTTGATTCTCGGGGTTGTTTGATTCTGAGGGTTCAGTGTTGATTCTGGGGGTCGGTGTTAATTCTCGGGGGTCGTGTTATTCTGGGTCGGTTTGATTCTCGAGTCGTGTTGATTCTCGGGGTCGTGTTGATTCTCGGGATCGGTGTTGATCTCGGGGGTCGGTGTTATTCCGGGGTCGTGTTGATTCTCGGGATCGGTGTTGATTCTGGGTCGTGTTGATTCTGGGTCGGTGTTATTCTCGGGGTCAGTGTTGATTCTCGGGGGTCGTGTTGATTCTCGGGGTCGTGTTGATTCTCGGGTCGTGTTGATTCTCGGGTCGGTGTTGATTCTCGGGGTCGTGTTGATTCTCGGGGTCGGTGTTGATTCTCGGGTCGGTGTTGATTCTCGGGTGTGTTGATTCTCGGGGTCGTGTTGATTTTCGGGGTCGTGTTGATTCTCGGGATCGTGTTGATTCTCGGGTCAGTGTTGATTCTCGGGTCGTGTTATTCTCGGGGTCAGTGTTGATTCTCGGTTCGGTGTTGATTCTCGGGTCGGTTGATTCTGGGTCGTTTGATTCTCGGGATCGGTGTTGATTCTCGGGGTCGGTGTTAATTCTCGGGGTTCAGTGTTGATTCTCGGGGATCGGTGTTGATTCTCGAGGGGAGTGTTGATTCTCGGGGGTCGGTGTTGATTCTCGGGGTTTGGTTTTGATTCTCGAGGGTTCAGTGTTGATTCCTGGGGGTCGGTGTTAATTCTCGGGGTCAGTGTTCATTCTCGGGGATCGGTGTTGATTCTCGGGGGTCGGTGTTGATTCTCGGGGATCGGTGTTGATCTCTCGGGGGGTCGGTGTTGATTCCTGGGGTCGTGTTGATTCTCGAGGATCGGTGTTGATTCTTGAGGGTTCAGTGTTGATTCTTGGGGGGTCGGTGTTAATTCTCGGGGGTCAGTGTTGATTCTCGGGGTCGGTGTTGATTCTCGAGGGTTCAGTGTTGATTCTCGGGGATCGGTGTTGATTCTCGGAGGGTCGGTGTTGATTCTCGGGGGTCGGTGTTGATTCTCGGGGGGTCGGTGTTGATTCTCGGGGGGTCGTGTTGATTCTCGGGGTTTGGTTTTGATTCTCGAGGGTTCAGTGTTGATTCCTGGGGGGTCGGTGTTAATTCTCGGGGGTCAGTGTTCATTCTCGGGGATCGGTGTTGATTCTCGGAGGGTCGGTGTTGATTCTCGGGGTCGGTGTTGATTCTCGGGGGATCGGTGTTGACTCTCGGGGGGGTCGGTGTTGATTCCTGGGGGTCGGTGTTGATTCTCGAGGATCGGTGTTGATTCTTGAGGGTTCAGTGTTGATTCTTGGGGGTCGGTGTTAATTCTCGGGGGGTCAGTGTTGATTCTCGGGGATCGATGTTAATTCTCGGGGGGTCAGTGTTGATTCTCGGGGTCGGTGTTGATTCTCGGGGGTCGGCGTTGATTCTCGAGGGTTCAGTGTTGATTCTCGGGGGATCGGTGTTTATTCTCGGGGGGTCGGTGTTAATTCTCGAGGGTTCAGTGTTGATTCTCGGGGATCGGTGTTGATTCTCAGGGGGTCAGTGTTGATTCTCGGGGGTCGGTGTTGATTCTCGGGGTTTGGTTTTGATTCTCGAGGGTTCAGTGTTGATTCTCGGGGATCGGTGTTGATTCTCAGGGGGTCAGTGTTGATTCTCGGGGTTTGGTTTTGATTCTCGAGGGTTCAGTGTTGATTCCTGGGGGGTCGGTGTTAATTCTCTGGGGGTCAGTGTTCATTCTCGGGGATCGGTGTTGATTCTCGGAGGGTCGGTGTTGATTCTCGGGGGTCGGTGTTGATTCTCGGGGGATCAGTGTTGACTCTCGGGGGGGTCGGTGTTGATTCCTGGGGGGTCGGTGTTGATTCTCAGGGAGTCGGTGTTTGATTCTCGGGGGGTCTGTGTTGATTCTCGGGGGTCGGTGCTGATTCTCGGGGGTCGGTGTTTGATTTTTGGGGGTTTATGTTGATTCTTGGTGGGGGGGGTTCGGTGCTGATTCGCGGGAATTGATGCTGATTCTCGGGGGTCGTGCTCTCATTCTCGGGGGGTCCAGCGGTGTTTCTGGTGCTTTGTGCGGTGAGCTCGCCTGGTAACGATGGTGTTAATGAGGCTTCAATTTGGGATTTGATATCTCATTACTATTATCAGACACAATTACTGGTAATGGGGGAATTATGAGTCCCCGGACCCCCATTGTGGTACAGACATGGAGCTAATGGGATTTATACACATCGGAGGGGGAGGGGTGCAACATCAGAGCAGAGAGGATGGGGGTAGTAGTCCAGCATCACCAGTAATCACCACTGTGTAGATCCTCAGCCCTGAGGGGGTAGAAAGACTCATAAAGGTGCAGAACGTGCGTCACCTCCACGGGTCCATACAGTGGGAGACGGGGACGACACTGATACATGGTGTGTGTATACAGTGTATACATGTGTGTGTGTGTGTGTATGTGTATACAGTGTTGGCCAAAAGTATTGACACCCCTGCAATTCTGTCAGATAATACTCAGTTTCTTCCTGAAAATGATTGCAATCACAAATTCTTTGGTATTATTATCTTCATTTAATTTGTCTTCAATGAAAAAACACAAAAGAGAATGAAACAAAAAGCAAAACATTGATCATTTCACACAAAACTCCAAAAATGGGGCGGACAAAAGTATTGGCACCCTCAGCCTAATACTTGGTTGCACAACCTTTAGCCAAAATAACTGCGATCAACCGCTTCCGGTAACCATCAATGAGTTTCTTACAATGCTCTGCTGGAATTTTACACCATTCTTCTTTGGCAAACTGCTCCAGGTCCCTGATATTTGAAGGATGCCTTCTCCAAACTGCCATTTTTAGATCTCTCCTCAGGTGTTCTATGGGATTCAGGTCTGGACTCATTGCTGACCACCTTAGAAGTTTCCAGTGCTTTCTCTCAAACCATTTTCTAGTGCTTTTTGAAGTGTGTTTTGGGTCATTGTCCTGCTGGAAGACCCATGACCTCTGAGGGAGACCCAGCTTTCTCACACTGGGCCCTACATTATGCTGCACAATGTGTTGGTAGTCTTCAGACTTCATAACGCCATACACAAGGTCAAGCAGTCCAGTGCCAGAGGCAGCAAAGCAACCCCAAAACATCAGGGAGCCTCCGCCATGTTTGACTGTAGGGACCGTGTTCTTTTCTTTGAATGCCTCTTTTTTTCTCCTGTAAACTCTATGTTGATGCCTTTGCCCATAAAGCTCTACTTTTGTCTCATCTGACCAGAGAACGTTCTTCCAAAACGTTTTAGGCTTTCTCAGGTAAGTTTTGGCAAACTCCAGCCTGGCTTTATGTCTCGGGGTAAGAAGTGGGGTCTTCCTGGGTCTCCTACCATACAGTCCCTTTTCATTCAGACGCCGACGGATAGTACGGGTTGACCCTGTTGTACCCTCGGACTGCAGGGCAGCTTGAACTTGTTTGGATGTTAGTCGAGGTTCTTTATCCACCATCCGCACAATCTTGCGTTGAAATCTCTCGTCAATTTTTCTTTTCCATCAACATCTAGGGAGGTTAGCCACAGTGCCATGGGCTTTACACTCCTTGAAGGGGGTATTTACTGGGGTATGTGGTTAGTGGGACCACCACTGCCGTATTCCTGCTGGGGATAGTGACTTAGGGCAGCGTGGATGATAAGCCCTCTTCCGGTAGGGCTGGGTGTCCCCAGGATAGGTGAAGTGGTGGAGGTGCTTAGTGAGGGTTAGTGCTCTGTACACTTCACTTTGATGCTGCAGCTTCTCCAGCCAATGTTTTGAAGTAACAGGCTGTGGCTCCTCAGGAGGGAACTCTGCTGCGACGCTGGAAGGAACAGTCTCAGGCAGTGGTGACCTCACCGGGTACTTTACTAGTTCAAGGTTCTTCAGCAGCAAGTTACAAGTCACAGTTCTTACAGGCACAGTTCTTACAAGTTAGCTCTGCTCCGGGCACCTGGGTTCTACTGCAGCTCAGACGGTTCCTCTGCATTTCCTCCCTCGAAGAACCTTTCAGGCCCTACTTGTCTCTCCCGCTTTCCTCGCTCACGGGTTCGGTCTGGCCATCATGGGCTTTTGTGTGATGCTTTCCTCTATCTCAGGGTCACTAGCCCTAGTCTGATGGCTGTGTTCCTACTCCGTGGTGGTAGGTAGGCTGCAGGTCCCTACCCCATGCCTGTGATTGGGGTCTTAGAGTCTCCCCCATCACTTCTACACAGACAGCTCTACAGCTGTAGTGGCCTAGCCTCCAGTGTCCCAGGTATCGCTTTGGGATCACCATGCTCCTTCTGTCTCACTGTCTCTCAGCTTCAGGTTCATCCGGTCAGCAGGGTGTTCGTGGCTGCCGGGCCCTTGTCCTCCCACTTCCCTAGCAGTGGGGTGTCTCTGCTTATGGCTTCCTTACCCTCGCCTCCGGCTATGAAGCAAGCCTTCTCCCTTGGGAATATTGCCTCTAGGATTCTGCGTCCTCCAGGGAACCTCTCCTCCTGGGAATCTGCTGCCTCCAACTTAGTGTTCCCATGTTTCACTACGGTTCCTCCACCCACTTGTCCAGTTCCTCCTTCTCTCCTCCCACACTGTTCTTAACCCCTGCTACACCTTGCCCAACCTTGAGTCCTGGGTGTAGGGTCAGTATGGTCGGTGAGTGGGTGTTCCTAAGGTCAACCGTCTTCCTCGTCTAACTAAAGTTAACCCTGTGGCCGCCCTGGTCACAGGGGCGCCACAATAACAGGAGAACAGTGCGCCACCTGGAGGCAGAGCAGAGACAGACGGACGGTTACAGTGGAGATAACCGGAGAACAGAGGAGAACAGAGCGCCACCTGGAGGCAGAGCAGAGACAGACGGCCGGTTATAGAGGAGATAACAGAGGAGAACAGAGCGCCACCTGGAGGCAGAGCAGGGACAGACAGCCGATTATAGAGGAGATAACAGGAGAACAGAGGAGAACAGAGCGCCACCTGGAGGCACAGCAGAGACAGACGGCCGGTTATAGAGGAGATAACAGGAGAACAGAGCGCCACCTGGAGGCAGAGCAGGGACAGACAGTTATAGAGGAGATAACAGGAGAACGGAGGAGAACATAGCGCCACATGGAGGCAGAGCAGGACAGACGGACGGTTATAGAGGAGTTAACACAGGAGAACAGAGAGAACAGGCGCCACCTGGAGGCAAGCAGAGACAGACAGTTATAAAGTAGATAACGGAGAACAAGGAGAACAGAGCGCCACCTGGAGGAAGACCAGAGACAAACGGACGGTTATAGATGAGGTAACAGAGGAGAACAGAGGAGAACAGAGCGCCACCTGGAGGCAGAGCAGGGACACACAGACGGTTATAGAAGAGATAACAGGAGAACAGAGGAGAACAGAGCGCCACCTGGAGGAGAGCAGGACAGACGGTTATAGAGGAGATAACAGAGGAGACAGAGAGAACAGAGCGCCACCTGGAGGCAGAGCAGGACAGACGGCCGGTTATAGAGGAGATAACAGAGGAGAACAGAGGAGAACAGAGCGCCACCTGGAGAGAACAGGGACAGACGGACGGTTATAGAGGAGATAACAGGAGAACAGAGGAGAACAGAGCGCCACCTGGAGGAAGACCAGAGACAGACGGACGGTTATAGATGAGGTAACAGAGAGTAACAGAGGAGAACAGAGCGCCACCTGGAGGCAGAGCAGGGACACACAGACGGTTATAGAAGAGATAACAGGAGAACAGAGGAGAACAGAGCGCCACCTGGAGGAAGAGCAGGGACAGACGGCCGGTTATAGAGGAGATAACAGCAGGAGAGAGAAGAGAACAGAGCGCCACCTGGAGGCAGAGCAGAGACAGACGGACGGTTATAGAGGAGATAACAGAGGAGAACAGAGGAGAACAGAGCGCCACCTGGAGGAAGACAGGGACAGACGGACGGTTATAGAGGAGATAACAGAGGAGAACAGAGGAGAACAGAGCGCCACCTGGAGGAAGACCAGAGACAGACGGACGGTTATAGATGAGGTAACAGAGGAGAACAGAGGAGAACAGAGCGCCACCTGGAGGCAGAGCAGGGACACACAGACGGTTATAGAAGAGATAACAGAGAAGAGGAACAGAGCGGCCACCTGGAGGGAAGAGCAGGGACAGACAGACGGTTATAGAGGAGATAACAGAGGAGAAGCAGAAGAGAACAGAGCGCCACCTGGAGGCCAGAGCAGAGACAGACGGCGGTTATAGAGGAGATAACAGAGGAGAACAGAGGAGAACAGAGCGCCACCTGGAGGAAGAACAGGGACAGACGGACGGTATAGAGGAGATAACAGAGAGAACAGAGAGAACAGAGCGCCACCTGGAGGCAGAGCAGGACAGACGGCGGTTATAGAGAGATAACAGGAGGAGACAGGCCACCTGGAGGAGAGCAGGACAGACGGCGGTTATAGAGGAGATAACAGAGGAGACAAGGAGAACAGAGCGCCACCTGGAGGCAGAGCAGGACAGACGGACGGCTTATGAGAGATAACAGAGGAGAACAGAGGAGAACAGAGCGCCACCTGGAGGAAGAACAGGACAGACGGACGGTATAGAGAGTAACAGAGGAGAACAGAGGAGAACAGAGCGCCACCTGGAGGCAGACAGGACAACGACGGTTATAGAGAGTAAAGGAGAACAGAGGAGAACAGAGCGCCACCTGGAGGAGAGCAGGGACAGACGACGGTTATAGAGAGATAACAGAGAACAGAGAGAACAGAGCGCCACCTGGAGGCAGAGCAGGGACAGACGGCCGGTTATAGAGGAGATAACAGAGGAGAACAGAGGAGAACAGAGCGCCACCTGGAGGAAGAACAGGGACAGACGGACGGCTATAGAGGAGATAACAGAGGAAAGGAGCCCACTGAGGAAGAACAGGACAGCCGAGAGATAAAGAGAAACAGAGGAGAACAGAGCGCACCTGGAGGAAGACAGGACAGACGGACGGTTATAGAGAGTAAAGAGAGAACAGAGGAGAACAGAGCCCACCTGGAGGCAGAGCAGGACAACGACGGTTATAGAAGAGATAACAGGAGAACAGAGCGCCACCTGGAGGAGGCAGAGCAGGAGACACAGGACGGCACGGTTATAGAGGGATAACAGAGAGGAGACAGAGCGCCACCTGGAGGCAAGCAGGACAGACGGACGTTATAGGGGATAAAGGGAGAACAGAGGAGAACAGAGCGCCACCTGGAGGAGACAGGGACAGACGGACGGCATAAGGAGATAACAGAGGAGAACAGAGCGCCACCTGGAGGCAGAGCAGGACAGCGGACGGTTATAGAGAGTAACAAGGAGAACAGAGGAGAAACAGAGCGCCACCTGGAGGCAGAGACAGGGACAGACGGACGGCTTATAGAGGAGATAACAGGAGAACAGGAGGAGAAACAGAGCGCCACCTGGAGGCAGAGCAGAGACAGACGGACGGTTATAGAGGATTAAACAGGGGAGAACAGAGCGCCACCTGGAGGCAGAGCAGAGACAGACGGACGGTTATAGAGGGAGTAACAGAGGAGAAACAGAGCGCCACCTGGAGGCAGAGCAGGGACAGACGGACAGTTACAGTTGGGATAATAGGAGAACAGAGGAGACAGAGCGCCACCTGGAGGCAGAGCAGGAACAGACGGACAGGTTATACAGTTACGGGATAAAGAGGAGAACAGAGCGCCACCTGGAGGCAGAGCAGGAACAGACGGACGGTTATAGAGTTAACACAGGAGAACAGAGGAGAACAGAGCGCCACCTTGGAGGAAGAGCAGGACAGACAGTTATAGAGGAGATAACAGGAGAACGGAGGAGAACAGAGCGCCACATGGAGGCAGAGCAGGACAGACGGACGGTTATAGAGGAGTTAAAAAAAACAGAGGAGAACAGAGCGCCACCATGGAGGAGACGCAGGACAGACGGACGGTTATAGATGAGGTAACAAGGAGAACAGAGGAGAACAGAGCGCCACCTGGAGGCAGAGCAGGGACAGAGGACAGTTACAGTTGGGATAATAGGAGAACAGAGGGAGCAGAGCGCCACTGGAGGCAGAGCAGGAACAGACGGACGGTTATAGAGGAGATAACAGGAGAACAGAAGAGAACAGAGCGCCACCTGGAGGCAGAGCAGGACAGACGGACGCTTTATGGTGGGATAACAGGAGAACAGAGGAGAACAGAGCGCCACCTTGAGGAAGAGCAAGGACGGACAGTTATAGAGGAGATAACAGGAGGAAACAGAGGAGAACAGAGCGCCACATGGAGGCAGAGCAGAGACAGACGGCGGTTGATAGAGGAGATAACAGAGGAGGAAATAGCGCCACAAGTGAGGCAGAGCAGGGACAGGAGGACGGGTTATTATAGACGCAGTTTAACACAGGAGAACAGATGATATCAGAGCGCCACCTGAGCAGATGCGGGACAGAATTAATATGAGGAATGGATCAACAGAGACGGAGGTAGATACAGAAGTCCCAAATTGGAGAGCAAGTCAGGGACAGACGGACGGTTTATAGAGGAGATAACAGAGGAGAGCAGAAGAGAACAGAGCGCCACCTGGAGGCAGAGCAGAGACAGACGGACCTTATAGCGGAGATAACAGAGGAGAACAGAGGAGAACAGAGCGCCACCTGGAGGCAGAGCAGGGACGGACGGTTATAGAGGAGATAACAGAGGAAAACAGAGGAGAACAGAGCGCCACCTGGAGGCAGAGCAGGGACAGACAGCTGGTTGTAGAGGAGATAACAGGGGAGAACAGAGGAGAATAGATCGCCACCTGGAGGAAGATCAGAGGCAGACAGCTGGTTGTAGAGGAGAATAGATCAGGGGGATCCGATAATCTGGATTACTGGACAGGAAAGTCTGTGACCCCCAGTGACGATGTTATTCCAGAATCGTCTCTTCTCTGCATCTGCGGAGAATCCAGATTATCTCAATATTGAGGAAATGTCGATCACCAGATTGTTGTATTATTGTCAGATTACCAGAAGTCCCAAATTATCAGATGCTGGATTTAGTTTTCTTTATGGATTTCCAATACCAGACTGCCTGCTTATTTATTGTTAGATTTGGGACTATGCTGGATTTTTTTGGATTATCCAGTGTCAGAGTATTTGGATTGTGGATTATCAGATGTCGGATTATTGGATGTGGCGGTCCCTTCCTCTGTGATTCCTGGCAGTCGGGGCCCGCCGGTATCATGTGCTGATTATTTATAGATGTGGTGATGTCAGAGCCGCGAGGTGTGAACAGTGACAGCGCAGACGGCGGAGTCATGTGTGAACCACACCGGAATCACAAGCACCCGACCTGGGGGACATCCTCACCCTGCACTCACACACTGTAACAACAGCACAGCTCTGAACACTGCATTAAAGGGCCAGAGCCCCTTCCCTCTTTTCTGCATCTACAGTTCTTAGTTCTCTGGTGTCAACCTGATCACACAGCTGAGTGACTTGTTACAGTGTGTCAGTGACTACAGATCTGTGTCCTGGAGATTAATAATTCTACTGCACTGATACACTGTGACAGACCCTGCACTCTGACAAGCAGTAGGTAAACTCCGGATCTGAGAACTAGAGAACAGCAATGACTGCAGACAGAGAAATATCAAAACTAAATGTTGTGAAGGTTACAGCAGTCACCAGTCATTAGGAAGTGTGCAGGCCTTTGCTGTGTGCAGGCCTTTGCTGTGTGCAAATGTGGCACCCCATGGTCCAGTTGCCACAGAGACATCCGGGACAGAGAAGGATCTCCACACCAGGTAAGCCCGCACACAACACCCTCCACTCCAGACCTGAAGGGGGAGCTCTACCAGCCGAGTTCAGGCGAGGTCCCCTATAAATTCAGGCCTGGAGGCGGAGTTAGGCAGTGCAGTTCCAGGGAGTACATTGAAGACATCTTGGTGACGGAGCTGTGCTAAGCCCGTACCAGTGAGAGCTGTTAGCCTGTTGAGGGACCCTAGAGCGAGGGTCGGAGGCAAAGAGTAGTTGGCAAGGGAGTGAAGCCCCAGAAGGACAGCGCCCAGAACCAGACCCCGGTGTCCGTGACTGCAAGCGATTTGTCAGCCCAGCAGTAAAGACCGGAGGCCAGGGAGACTTCACATCTCCTGGCCACAGCAGCACTTGAGGCACAGCCACTTAGCAGAGCCAGAGACCGCAGAGGATACAGTGGTGCCCGCAGCAGAGCTCTCACAGCCTGCCATACAAGTGAGGACACAGGAGAGGGTCAGGGCCTAGCTTCAGACATCCCAGGACTAAAGTACACACACAGCGTAAAGGGGGAGGTCTCCTAACTCATCGGATGTGGAGATCCTGAACTGCTCCCAGCCTACCCGGACGATGCCCTGGACTTCACATTGATCATATCATCAGTAAAGGTACGGAAACAACAACCCTGTGTGTGACTGTTATTGCGGCCCCTGATCCTGCTCCCTCCATAGACTATCCACAATTCCCGTCATCCACTACTGCCCCGAGGATCCCGCTCCACCTACAGGTAGCGTAACCATCTTGCTGCCCCACCATCATCCCGGAGATCTGACCCGCAGCGTCAGTAACAATACCAGAACCATAGGTGGCGTCATGAAACACTTTTATTTTTATTGACTCTTTTCAGCGACCACCAGGGCCATGGGACCGGGCAACAGGCCCCGTGACATCCCCATGAAATACAACACCTGGAACCGGGTACTCCATGGCCTGGGGCAGGTCATATTAATATCTCTCATCCTGGAATATGGCCCTTATTGTGGTATATATTTCCCCCATCCTGGTTTATATGGGCCTCCTCCTCCCACCACCATAGTCCTTCAATTATTCAAATGCATTCCCATATTCCTCCGTATGTTACAATGTACCCCCATAGTCCTCTATGTATTATAATGCATCCCATTGTCTCCCATTCACAAGGTAGCCCCCATAGTCATCTAATTATTATAATGCACGCCCATTATCCTCCATATACTATAATAGGGCCTCACATCCCTCATACAGCATAATGCAGCCTCATATCCCTCCATTTAGTATAATGCACCCCATAGTCCTCCATATAGTATAATGCAGACTCATTTCTTCATATAGTATAATACACCCTCACAGCCCTCCATGTAGTATAATATACCCTCACAGTCCTCCATAATAATAATAATAATTTTATTTATATAGCGCAAACATATTCCGCAGCGCTTCAAAATACAAAGGTGGTATAATACATCCTCACAACCCTCTGTATGGTATAATGCAGCCTCACATCCTTCCATATAGTATAATACAGCCTCACAACCCTCCATATAGTACAATACACCCCATAGTCCTCCATATAGTGTAATCCAGCCTCACAACCCTCCATATAGTATAATGCAGCCTCACAGCCCCCCATATAGTATTATGCAACCTCATATCCCTCCATATAGTATAATGCAGCCTCACAACCATCCATATAGTATAATACAGCCTCACAACCATCCATATAGTACAATGCACCCCATAGTCCTCCATATAGTGTAATCCAGCCTCACATCCCTCCATATAGTATAATTCAGCCTCACAGCCCCCCATATAGTATAATGCAGCCTCATATCCCTCAGTATAGTATAATGCAGCCTCACAACACTCCATATAGTATAATACAGCCTCACAACTCTCCATATAGTATAATGCAGCCTCACAGCCCCCCATATAGTATAATGCAACCTCATATCCCTCCATATAGTATAATGCAGCCTCACAACCCTCCATATAGTATAATGCAGCCTCACAACTCTCCATATAGTATAATGCACCCCATAGTCCCCCATATAGTATAATGCAGCATCATAGCCCTCCACATAGTATAATGCAGCTTCATAGTCCTCTATACAGTATAATGCCGCCTCAGTCCTCCATATAGCATAATGCAGCCTCATAACTCTCCATATAGTGCACTGCAGCCTCCTATATCTCCATATAGTGCACTGCAGCCTCCTATATCTACATATAGTGCAGCCTCCTCTCTCCATATAGTACAGTCTCATATATCTCCATATAATGCAGCCTCATATATGCAGTTTCATATATCTTTATACTGTATTATGCACCCCCCCTCCTCCCCCCATAGTCATCTGGCCACCTTGTACTCAAAAAAATAAATCTGTACTTACCTATCCCCATTTCCCCGCTGCTCCGGTCTCCTTTGCTGAAGACTCGGGAGGAGGCGGTGCCGGTGTGTGTACCACTGTGCAACGCATAAAGCATGTAGTGTAGCTTACTAGAGTGGAGGAGGCAGCACAAGCCTGATGTATGCGCTCCACAGTAGAGTGGTAAGAGGAAGTCAGGGGCGGGGGCGGCAGTAGTTGGAAGCAGGAGGCTCTGCCCTCCCTTCCTCTCCCTGACACACGGGCCACAAAGCGGCGTGTGCTGCCTCGCGGTCACATGGATCTGCATCCTCAGAAACACACACCCAATGTGAAGCGGGCGGTGGATCGGCGGGAACAGGGGTCGGCGGGCGTGGGCCTGGCCATGTCGTAGTCGCAACCTCTGCGACCGCGATCATTACACCCCTGACTTTAGCACATCTGCAGTCACAGGACATCACTACTCTCTATGCTGTGGGGGGATTTTGCTCCACTCTTCTTCCAGTCTCTCTCTGCTCTGGGGGGATTTTGCTCCACTCTTCTTTCAGTCTGTATGTGCTCTGGGGGGATTTTGCTCCACTCTTCTTCCAGTCTCTCTCTGCTCTGGAGGGATTTTGCGCCACTCTTCTTCTAGTCTGTCTTTGCTGTGGGGGGATTTTGCTCCACTCTTCTTCCAGTCTCTCTCTGCTCTGGGGGGATTTTGCTCCACTCTTCTTTCAGTCTGTCTGTGCTCTGGGGGGATTTTGCTCCACTCTTCTTCTTGTCTCTCTCTGCTCTGAGGGGATTTTGCTCCACTCTTCTTCCAGTCTCTCTCTGCTCTGGAGGGATTTTGCTCCACTCTTCTTCCAGTCTCTCTCTGCTCTGGAGGGATTTTGCTCCACTCCTCTTCCAGTCTGCCTTTGCTGTGGGGGATTTTGTTCCACTCTTCTTCCAGTCTCTCTCTGCTGTGGTGGGATTTTGCTCCACTCTTCTTCCAGTCTCTCTCTGCTCTGGTGGGATTTTGCTCCACTCTTCTTCCAGTCTCTTTCTGCTCTGGTGGGATTTTGCTCCACTCTTCTTCCATTCTGTCTCTGCTCTGGGGGGATTTTGCTCCACTATTCTTCCAGTCTGTCTCTGCTCTGCGGGGATTTTGCTCCACTCTTCTTCCAGTCTGTCTCTGCTCTGGGGGGATTTTGCACCACTCTTCTACCAGTCTCTCCCTGCTATCGGGGATTTTGCTCCACTCTTCTTCCAGTCTCTTCCACAGTTCTGTGACTGTTTTGAGTTTCTCGGCCATAACTTTGTCACCAAGGATTTTCCAGAGGCTTCTATTGTGTTTAGATCAGGACTCCGGGCTGTGGCCATTTCATTGTTGCAATGTTTTCTGTTTCAAGGAACTGCTTTCCCCGTTTTGCAGTGTGACAGGGGCCATTGTCCTGCATGAACCATTGCTGCTGATTGATTGCTGAATGAAGGTAAGGAGCCACGTGTTGATGAAGACTGTTCTGATCTACACTTGTATTCACTCTGCCATGTAACTGTATGAGAGGTCGAACCCCTGCAGCAGAAAACATTCCCCAAACCATCACACTTCCTCCACCTCCTTTCACTGACTTCTTTACACTTTGGGTTCAGTCTTTCCCCAGTTTGTTGCCGAACATAATGTTTCCCATCAGACACAAATAAATGAAACTTGCTTTCCTCACTAAAATGACCTGAGGACACTTCTAATCTGTCCACACCACATGCTCCTCACCAAAGGAGTCTAGCCTTTTGACTCTTTACGCTAATGAGAGGTTTGGTCACTGCAGAGTGGGCTTTCAGTCCAAATGCTCTAAAACATTGTTACCCTATATGACGAGACCTATCCTTACCCTGTTCAGTGCTGAACTGGCGAGCTATATAAGCTGCAGTGTTGAAACAATCACCTATGGAGATTCTCCGTATTATGCTGTCCTCTCTTTCATTTGTCTTTCGAGGGCGGCCAGCCATCCTGGGGGACTTAAAAGAGTTTGTGATATGCAATATTCTAGAAATCCTAGACTTGGAATGACCAAACTCTATGGTTATGGCGGATAGGGTGACCTCTTTTGGCTTCATCTGAACAACCTGCTGCCGGAGGGGTTCAATCACCATTACTGCAAAGTGAGTGCAAACTGGAAAGTTAGGCTGCCAGTTACATGGAGTTTTAGCACCAGGTGCAGATTAACACCAATAACACCGGTATCTGGAAGTGTCTTTTTCATTACAATTTTATCCTGCGCTTTAGACTAATATTCAATTTTTGAAACAAGATTAAAATACTGATATTTACTCATGTTAGGAGATTTTCACGTAGGACAAGACAATGACGTTAAGGAAAGTGTGTGTTGTCTAATTTTGATCGCCAGTGTATGTATACGGGGAGCCGTGTCTCTATATGGAGGTGCAGAAAAATCCTATAATAAAAAGTGCACCGAGAGCCAACTTTATATAATCTGTCATACTTTATTTAAAGGGATCCTGTCACCCCCAAAACACCTCCTAAGCCAGTGATGAGCAACCTTTTGAGCTTGGTGTGTCAAAATTCGCCAAAAAAACCGAGCATAAATCGGGAGGTGTGTCACCTTGAGAAAAAAAACCCTAATTTTACGATATTTATAGTTTAAATAACAAATATGTTTAATATTTAACTTACCTGCTTAGTGACTTCTTTGTTAATCTGTCAGTTGGTTTCTTTTGTTGGTCTTGCTGTTATTTAACCTGTGTGGGGTGTCATGAACTAAGATAAGTGACGGGGAGGGGGAATTCTTCCAGTGATGGTGAACAGCTGGACTGCCACAGGTTCGCCATCACTGATTTAGTGACTTTTTTGTTGCTGAATTTCATTGGCTAAATCTTCAATTGAAGGTTGGTATTTTGTACACTTCAAGGCCAAGCAAGCGCTACTAAGGTTATCTGTCAATCTGTTTCTTTTGTTGGTTTTGATATTATTTAATGCTGAGAATAAGGTCTCACAAAAGTACGTAGAGGGAAAAATAGGAAGTAAAGCCATTGCTATATTTTTCAGTGTCTGGTAACCGATTCCAGGCACTCCAAATTTCCTGTTCATAGTGGCACTCCTCTTGATTCTCCAAGCGGCACCTTTCTAGATTCTCAAGCTTTGACCTCAAATCAACAAACACCTGAGCCCAGATACTGTCCTGAAATTCTGCAAGTTGCATCTCCAAATCATCAATTTGTATCCATTGGAAACCATTTAATTCCAAACTACTATAGACTACTACATCAGGATACTTCATTATTTTCATGGTCTGTTCTAGGCTTCTAAATTGATTAAATCTATCACTGAACTGGTCAAGTAAGGAGTCTAAAACATGCTGGTACTTTATATGCAAGGGCTCCATTTCATTTTGTACAGCTGCACTGGCCTTCTCAAAATACTTTGTTACTCGAGGAAAATACTTCTAAGTTTTAGTTTCTACATCTCGCTTGAAAATTTTAAGTTTACTTTCAAAAGCTTTTATGTATCCAAACATAACGTCAATACTTTTGCCAAAACCTTGTAGCTTTAAAGGGAACCAACCACCCCAATGACCCCCCGGACTATTAATATTGGGCCCTACACACAGCACATACATGTGCTGCAATGATTTTTGCTAAAAAAACCGGTTTTTAAAACTTGAGATAATGCTTTTTAAAGTTTAAAACGAAGGGACGGATGGGCGGTACTTATCTGTTTGAAAAGCCGGGTTGCATCTGTCAGTCATCCCCCCCGTGTCCCGCAGCAGCAGTAACGTCCAGCCCTTTGCAGCGTCACAGCCCTGTGCACGGGCTCGCATGCCCGTGCACACGTCATCATCTACAGCCGGGAAGCGAGCGCGCTCTGACTTCCTGCGCTCGGCTGTGGAAGTCAGAGCGCGCTCGCTTCCCGGCTGTAGATGATGACGTGTGCACGGGCATGCGAGCCCGTGCACAGGGCTGTGACGCTGCAAAGGGCTGGACGTTACTGCTGCTGCGGGACACGGGGGGGATGACTGACAGATGCAACCCGGCTTTTCAAACAGATAAGTACCGCCCATCCGTCCCTTCGTTTTAAACTTTAAAAAGCATTATCTCAAGTTTTAAAAACCGTTTTTTTTAGCAAAAATCATTGCAGCACATGTATGTGCTGTGTGTAGGGCCCAATATTAATAGTCCGGGGGGGTCATTGGGGGTGGTTGGTTCCCTTTAAGTTCAGTTCATTAATATGAACAGAGAGATCTGTAAAAAAACATCAGGGTGTTGACCCACTGATAATCATAGAGCTGAGGAAAGTTTCCCAGATCCTTATCCTCAAGAACTTTGCCTCGGCTCAGCCATCTTACATTATTGTACATCAGCAGTCCACTGTAGGTGGAATCAACCTCCAGTAAAAGTGCAGAAAATTCTCTCTTGTGAAGGGGGCGAGCAGCTATTAAATTAACTATTTTTGTAACAACTGACATTAAGTCGTTTAAGTCAGTGAATCCTGCCTTGGCACATAAAGCCTCCTGATGGATAATACAATGAAAAGGCACAATCGGGTGTCCAATAGCTTCTGTAACAATGTAACAAATCCAACTTTTTTCCCCACCATGTTTGGTGCCCCATCTGTCGTCACTGACACAACTTTAGAGATATCAATGCTTAGGTCACAGAATGTTTGTTTAACAACCTTACATATTTCACTTCCTGATGTACTTGTTGGCACTGATACTAACTCTATCAACTCTTCTCTCATTGTGAGACCATCAGAATATCGACCAATAATGGCCAACTGTGCATGTGATGTGACATCAGTAGTTTCATCAAGAGAGATCGAAAAATATTTACAATTACTTATGTCTTCCTTTAATTGATGTTGTACGTTTGTGTTCAGTCTCATTATTCGGTCTTTTATGATATTTCTACTGAGTGGTAACTCAGATATTCTCTTACTAATTGCATCTTTATTCTGCATATCGTGAAATAGAACTGGTGCACATCTTAAGAGAGTTTCTTTAATAAATTCTCCCTCACTGAGGGCTTTTCCATGCTGAGCTATGGAGTGAGCAATGCTCAGACTTGCAGATGTTACATTTGTAGAGGATGGAATTAGATTGGCTCTTATGAAGTTGTAGCTGCCTGGAAATGTATTCCTTCCTTTCATCCTCACTTTTTTTCAAGAGCTGGGAATGATTAGTATCAAAATGTCTATTAATATTCCACGTTCTGCTTACTACCGTTTCACTACATAGAACGCAAAATGATCTGCCATTTTTTTCTATAATGCCATACATCTCAGTCCATGTCTCTTGAAAGGGTCGGCTACTGCTACTACCACTTCCTTTACTTAACCTTGGTTTTTTTGGCTTCTCCATCAGAGGGGCAGTGACAGAAGATTTATAGACAGCCCTGCAGGCAATTAGGGGTTAACTGTCTTTTAGGAAAGGGCAGAAATAGGGATTAATAGGGTGCGCAACAATAATATAGTGCTGAAATGGAGTCTGTACTATGCTGCAAGATGGCGTTCCTTATGTAAATTAATGGCGGGAATCGGCACCCATAGCACAGGCCTCTTCCAGCCTCCCCCTCACTTATCTCAGTAATGGCCAATCACACATTCATGACACCCAGATTCTGCCCAGAACCTTTCACTGGAGGATGGTTGCTGTAGTAATCACTGGACCTCCAGACAGCGATCACAGGGCCTCAGATATGTGTCCCCCACAGCGTTCCGCTGCTCCCTGCTGCGCCAGCTAACCAGCAAGTTCCGCCTGCCCTACCGGAAGTCCCAGGACTAGACGCTCTGTGCCGGAGCTCGCTCTTCTGGCCTACAGACCTCCAGCACATTTTTTTTTCCTCAGCTACTGCACCTGGCCCTGTAGTTAGTGATGGGCGAGTCCTAAATTAGTCGGAATCGCTTGACTCTAGTCTAGCGAATCCGAGCCCGGGACTCGCTACTCGTTGTCTAGCGAGTCCAATGTTAATGAATGGGGAAGCGAGTAATAGCGAGTAATGTGTGATTTACAAATCGCAGATGTCTCGGAAAGCGCTCGCATTGCCGTGTCAGAAGCCCCACTCGCAACAGTTTTTTGCTGCCGTGTCTGTGGTTTATATCCAAATAGCGAGTCTAGCGAGAAAAAGTAAACTCTGACAAAACTAGGATCGCAGAGTACCGAATCCTACTTGTAGTTTCTCCGGCGGCCGCGTGTCACTGAAAATGGCTACGCGTGTCAGTGCTGACACACGTGTCATAGGTTCGCCATCACTGTCCTAAGCTATTAAAAGTTGTCCCTAGAGCATATTAACACTTTCCCTACACTCCTTTTACCTCCTAAATGCACATAGTAAAACTGAATATAAACGTTATTATAGTACCTCATTACTGATGACAATGAGTGACTATGGTATTCATAGTCACTCATCCAGGCTGCCCCTCTTCATCATATCACGCCTGAATAGGCGTGATCTACATAATAGATTCAAATGTGCGCCTCCCCGCGCGCCTCCCCGCGCTCCCATTACGTCCGTGCTTCAGTGTGGGGGCAGTATGACGCGATTCGCGTCATTTCCTGTCGCCGGGTGACGTCTCTACAACCGCGCCGCTTTGAGCTTCAAGTGCCGCACTGCGCATGCGTGAGGGAGCCTGAACAGAGCGGCCGGCGATCCATTCCTGAGACGCAGGCAGCCACAGAAGAGGAATCCATTTCTCATAACAACAGTACGGCGGTCCCATTACAAACCCATCAGGTGGCTAGCACATCTCCCACTGTACCACCAACGATTCACATACCCTCCCTACATTGAATAAAGTATTATCATGTATATCACTACACTATTACTGGTGCAAGACATGTTCCCTAGGCAACTATTCTGTATACACATACACAAACAAGGATATAACATATTAGGATATGCATTCATGTATATGTATATACTACAAACTTCATTCTGCACAGATACATGTTAAAACATATATACACATATGGACATACATTAGTATGTATATATATGTGTATATATATATACACACACACACACACATACATATATATATATATATATATATATATATATATATATATATATATATAGCTGTATGATAGCAACTTTTCTCTGCAAATATATATATTAGTATATATCCGTACAGTTTTAAACATATTAAAAAATATTTATACATGTTTTTTGTATGTTATTATATATATATATATATATATATATATATATATATATATGTGTGTACAAATATAGAGCATCACTGTGGTATATGGTGTTACTTTCTATACATGTATACCTGCGCTATGGTATATGGTGGTACTTTGGAGCACATACACACCAGAAGTACACTATATGGCGCTACATGTATACCTGCGCTATGGTATATGATGGCGGTACTGTATAGAACCTATTCAGCAGCACTGCACCATATGGCGTTACTTGGGAGCACATACACACCAGAAGTGCACAATATGGCGCTACATCACACTACATGTATACCTGCGCTATGGTATATGATGGCGGTACTGTATAGAACCTGTACAGCAGCACTGCACCATATGGCGGTACTTTGGAGCACATACACACCAGAAGTACACTATATGGCGCTACATCACACTACATGTATACCTGCGCTATGGTATATGACGGCGGTACTGTATAGAACCTGTACAGCAGCACTGCACCATATGGCAGTACTTTGGAGCACATACACACCAGAAGTACACTATATGGCGCTACATCACACTACATGTATACCTGCGCTATGGTATATGACGGCGGTACTGTATAGAACCTGTACAGCAGCACTGCACCATATGGCAGTACTTTGGAGCACATACACACCAGAAGTACACTATATGGCGCAACATCAGAATACATGTATAACTGCACTATGGTATATGACGCCGGTACTTTGTAGAACCTGTTCAGCAGCACTGCACCATATGGCGGTACTTTGGAGCACATACACACCAGAAGTACACTATATGGCGCTACATCGCACTACATGTATACCTGCGCCATGGTATATGACGGCGCTACTTTTAGAACCTGTTCAGCAGCACTGCACCATATGGCGCTACTTGGGAGCACATATCTGCATGATGCGGGGAGTGGCATCACAGACAGGGCAGAGGATCGGGGTATGGAGCGCGGGCAGGACAGGAGGAGTGTTGGGGGGGGGGAGGGAGGAAAATCGGGCTGAGCACTGGGAAAAAACAGGGGCAGAGGACAGGGGGACACAGGGACAGAGGACAGGTGAACACAGGGCCAGATGACAGGGGGAGACAGCTAACAACTCAGCCACTCTATACAGTCCTAACCACGGACCCAACATGTACAGTGCTCTCCACTTATACACCATAAACTGTGCTAACCAATGATACACCATGTACAGTCGTATCCACTCATGCACCATATCATGTCCTAACCACTGAGCCACCATATAATGCTAAGCGCAGAGCCACCGTATACAGTGAGAACCAGTGAGCCACCATATACAGTGCTAACCACTGAGCCACCATATACAGTGCTAACCACTGAGCCACCATATACAGTGCTAACCACTGAGCCACCGTATACAGTGAGAACCAGTGAGCCACCATATACAGTGCTAACCACTGAGCCACCGTATACAGTGCTGACCACTGAGCCACCATATACAGTGCTAACCACTGAGCCACCGTATACAGTGCTGACCACTGAGCCACCATATACAGTGCTAACCACTGAGCCACCATATACAGTGCCAACCACTGAGCCACCATATACAGTGCTAACCACTGAGCCACCATATACAGTGCTAACCACTGAGCCACCGTACAGTGCTAACCACTGAGCCACCATACAATGCTAACCACTGAGCCACCATACAGTGCTAACCACTGAGCCACCATATACAGTGCTAACCACTGAGCCACCGTACAGTGCTAACCACTGAGCCACCATATACAGTGCTAACCACTGAGCCACCATACAGTGCTAACCACTGAGCCACCATACAGTGCTAACCACTGAGCCACCATACAGTGCTAACCACTGAGCCACCTCTATACAGTGCTAACCACCGAGTCACCATATACAGTGAGAACCAATGAGCCACCATATACAGTGCTAACCACTAAGCCACCATATACAGTGCTAACCACTAAGCCACCATATACAGTGCTAACCACTAAGCCACCATATACAGTGCTAACCACTGAGCCACTGTATACAGTGCTAACCACTGAGCCACCATACACAGTGCTAACCACTGAGCCACCGTATACAGTGCTAACCACTGAGCCACCATATACAGTGCTGACCACTGAGCCACCGTATACAGTGCTAATCACTGAGCCACCATTCTGTGCTAACCACTGAGCCACCATATACAGTGCTAACCACTGAGCCACCATACAGTGCTAACCACTGAGCCACAGTATACAATGCTAACCACTGAGCCACCATACAGTGCTAACCACTGAGCCACCGTATACAGTGCTAACCACTGAGGCACCATATACAGTGCTAACCACTGAGGCACCATATACAGTGCTAACCACTGAGCCACCATACACAGTGCTAACCACTGAGCCACCGTATACAGTGCTAACCACTGAGCCACCATATACAGTGCTAACCACTGAGCCACCATATACAGTGCTAACCACTGAGCCACCGTATACAGTGCTAACATCTGAGCCACCATATACAGTGCTAACCACTGAGCCACCATATACAGTGCTAACCACTGAGCCACCATATACAGTGCTAACCACTGAGCCACCGTATACAGTGCTAACCACTGAGCCACCGTATACAGTGCTAACCACTGAGCCACCATATACAGTGCTAACCACTGAGCCACCATATACAGTGCCAACCACTGAGCCACCATATACAGTGCCAACCACTGAGCCACCATATACAGTGCTAACCACTGAGCCACCGTATACAGTGCTAACCACTGAGCCACCATATAGTGCTAACCACTGAGCCACCATATACAGTGTTAACCACTGAGCCACCATATACAGTGCTAACCACTGAGCCACCATATACAGTGCTAACCACTGAGCCACCATATACAGTGCTAACCACTGAGCCACCGTATACAGTGCTAACCACTGAGCCACCATATAGTGCTAACCACTGAGCCACCATATACAGTGTTAACCACTGAGCCACCATATACAGTGCTAACCACTGAGCCACCATATACAGTGTTAACCACTGAGCCACCATATACAGTGCTAACCACTGAGCCACCATATACAGTGTTAACCACTGAGCCACCATATACAGTGCTAACCACTGAGCCACCATATACAGTGCTAACCACTGAGCCACCATATACACTGCTAACCACTGAGCCACCATACAGTGAATATTAATCCTTCAACAATAGCGTACTTTTAGGAGAGAACACTGTACTATTCTGCGGCTATTTTTATGGCCCCTGGTAATCACACCGCACTCCCGATGCAATAGAATCTGGATTTTTTATAGTCATTTAAAGGGCTGCCACTATGAATATCGTGGCCCTTTACAGCCAAAATTTAGGTGATAACACGAAGACTCTCCCTACACCCCACCCAGCTCCGCCTACACTTATGCCCTACCTCCACCCAAACTTGCATTATATTTATATAGAAATATTGCAAGCGAAACAAACATTACCTCAAATTTTATTTTTTATATTTCTGTGCTTTTTTTTTTTTTTTATCAGTCACTATATCATATATTACACACAATCTGAGTTGAGACTGTTCTGGGCTAATACATAATAGCGGTAAACTTAATAGAAAATACACAATTGAGACAGCTGGTAGCAGTGTACACAATAGAGATGGCTGCTGGCCGTTGTGGGGCAGCGCTGTGTTTGCAGGTCAGAAATACTTTGAGCCCGGTAATAGTTCAAACAGTACCTGGTTTTAGTGTTCATAAATACAGCGATGGCACAAGCTGAGGGAGTCCGGTTCACAGCCGGGTACACCAGGATACAGTCCTCTCATCAAGTTACCCGTTTCCTAAAGGTTAGGAACCTTCCAATACAGGTCGCCACAAGCTCCCAGCCCTCCAGGGCTACACCATGTTAGTATAGCAAACGGACCCTGGAACTCTTGAACTCTACAGTCTCTCTCAGCTGCTGCAGCTTAGGCAAAAATAATGTTCAACAGGAACACCGCCCTGCCTCATAACCAGGCTTTTAACTCCGTGTCTCCTTCCGGGACCTTCCAAAACCCAGAGCGGAGGGAGCGGACCGTCCCTTTCTCTCAAACCCTATACCGGGCTCAATATGTCACAGTGCGCATTCTGGGGGAGACATAGCGCAACTCGCATATGATCCCCCGCATTTTCTCACACCGTATAGACTATGTAGATGGCTGCGGGCTATACACATAATACAGATCACACAATACAGACTGCTCCTGCCTGCTAACACAATACAGATGACAGCTGGGTTAATGCACAATGGAGACAGCAGCAGGACAAACGCACAATGAAAACGGCTGCATCTTTGATGTAAAATAATGTATTCTGATGTTGCGCCATATAGTGTACTTCTGGTGTGTATGTGCTCCAAAGTACCGCCATATGGTGCAGTGCTGCTGTACAGGTTCTATACAGTACCGCCATCATATACCATAGCGCAGGTATACTGGTAGTGTGATGTAGCACCATATTGTGCACTTCTGGTGTGTATGTGCTCCAAAGTACCGCCATATGGTGCAGTGCTGCTGTACAGGTTCTATACAGTACCGCCATCATATACCATAGCGCAGGTATACTGGTAGTGTGATGTAGCACCATATAGTGTACTTCTGGTGTGTATGTGCTCCAAAGTACCGCCATATGGTGCAGTGCTGCTGTACAGGTACTATACAGTACCGCCGTCATATACCATAGCGCAGGTATACTGGTAGTTTGATGTAGCGCCATATTGTGTACTTCTGGTGTGTATGTGCTCCAAAGTAACGCCATATGGTGCAGTGCTGTTGTACAGGTTCTACAAAGTACCGGCGTCATATACCATAGCGCAGTTATACATGTATTCTGATGTTGCGCCATATAGTGTACTTCTGGTGTGTATGTGCTCCAAAGTACCGCCATATGGTGCAGTCCTACTGAACAGGTTCTACAAAGTACCGGCGTCATATACCATAGCGCAGGTATACATGTAGTGTGATGTAGCGCCATATAGTGTACTTCAGGTGTGTATGTGCTCCAAAGTACCGCCATATGGTGCAGTGCTGCTGTACAGGTTCTATACAGTACCGCCGTCATATACAATAGCGCAGGTATACATGTAGTGTGATGTAGCGCCATATAGTGTACTTCAGGTGTGTATGTGCTCCCAAGTATCGCCATATGGTGCAGTGCTGCTGAACAGGTTCTAAAAGTAGCGCCATCATATACAATAGCGCAGGTATACATGTAGTGTGATGTAGCGCCATATAGTGTACTTCTGGTGTGTATGTGCTCCAAAGTACCGCCATATGGTGCAGTGCTGCTGTACAGGTTCTATACAGTACCGCCGTCATATACCATAGCGCAGGTATACATGTAGCGCCATATAGTGTACTTCTGGTGAGTATGTGCTCCAAAGTACCACCATATACCATAGCGCAGGTATACATGTATAGAAAGTAACACCATATACCACAGTGATGCTCTATATTTGTACACATATATATATATATATATATATATATATAATAACATACAAAAAACATGTATAAATATTTTGTAATATGTTTAAAACTGTACGGATATATACTAATATATATATTTGCAGAGAAAAGTTGCTATCATACAGCTATATATATATATATATATATATATATATGTGTATGTGTGTGTGTGTGTGTGTGTGTGTGTATATATATATATACACATATATATACATACTAATGTATGTCCATATGTGTATATATGTTTTAACATGTATCTGTGCAGAATGAAGTTTGTAGTATATACATATACATGAATGCATATCCTAATATGTTATAGCATTGTTTGTGTATGTGTATACAGAATAGTTGCCTAGGCAACATGTCTTGCACCAGTAATAGTGTAGTGATATACATGATAATACTTTATTCAATGTAGGGAGGGTATGTGAATCGTTGGTAGTACAGTGGGAGATGTGCTGGCAACCTGAGGGGTTTGTAATGGGACCGCTGTGCTGTTGTTATGAGAAATGGATTCCTCTTCTGTGGCTGCCTGCGTCTCAGGAATGGATCGCCGGCCGCTCTGTTCAGGCTCCCGCACGCATGCGCAGTGCGGCACTTGAAGCTCAAAGCGGCGCGGTTGTAGAGACGTCACCCGGCGACAGGAAATGACGCGAATCGCGTCATACTGCCCCCACACTGAAGCACGGACGTAATGGGAGCGCGGGGAGGCGCGCAGGGAGGCGCACATTTGAATCTATTATCAGATATGATGAAGAGGGGCAGTCTGGATGAGTGACTATGAATAGCATAGTCACTCATTATCATCAGTAATGAGGTACTAGAATAACGTTTATATTCAGTTTTACTATATGCATTTAGGAGGTAAAAGGAGTGTAGGGAAAGTGTTAATATGCTGTAGGGACAGCTTTTAATAGTTTAGGAGGTGTTTTGGGGGTGACAGGATCCCTTTAATCCAAATATAGAATCACAGAGAAGAATATAAAATTAAGAACCCAGATTAAAAATAATAGGGACCACAAGGGGGCAGCAGAGGATCAGATTTACTCAAAGTAATAACTATGGAATGTAAATGAAGCACACATAGCCCTGATTACAGGAAAATGAATGAAGAGTGTGACCACTGAAGGTGAAAAAATACACAAATAACTGGAATACCGCATATAATCAATGTATATACAGTGGGATTTCATACTCACTTATGGGGGTTATTCACTCACTTGCTGGTGGAGAAAGGAAATGATTCTCCAATTCATGACCAGGTTCATTCAAAGCTCCACAGACTTCAGAACACAAATATGAGGCTTCCTGTAGCTTTAAAGTGAACCTGTCACCTGGTTTAGGGCTATAAACCCTGCCCACCACCTTCATTACACTGTAATTGGGGATCCTGTAACCCCTTTATATCCCCAGACCGGCCCCTGCATACCTCATTAAATGACTTGTAATGTGTCCTGCGCGGTATGTTAATGAGTTGTTTAGGGTCTGATGGGGTGCGGCACACTACGGTCAGAGCCGCCTCGCTCTATGGAGAACGCCGCCCCTCCTGTGTATGTGTATGACATACATCGTCATTCACACATCTTGTGCCTGCGCAGTGTCGGGGTCACTGTGCTCTATTAAAACTGGACAGTGTCCGAAATCTCACGAGATTTGTGAAGTCCCGCGACTGCGTAATGGAATCTCACAAGACTTTGGGTATCTTGTGTGGCAGTGAAGGTTGATAGTCTTGTGTGCACTTTCATTCCTTCCTTCCTTTCTTCCCCCCTTCCTTCCCTCCTTTCTTCCCTCCTTCCCTCCATACCTCATTCCCTTCCTTCCCTTCCTCCCTTCCTTCCTTCCCTCCCTTCCTCCCTCCTCCCTCCTTCCTTCCTTCCTTCCTTCCCTCCTTCCTTCCTTCCTTCCCTTCCTTTCCTTTCCTTCCTTCCTTCCCTTCCTACCTTCCTTTCCTTCCTTCCTTCCTTCCCTTCCTTCCCCTCCTTCTCTTCCTTCCTTCCCTCCCTTCCCTTCCTTTCCTTCCTTTCCTTCCCTTCCTTTCCTTCCTTCCCTTCCTTCCCTCCTTCCTTCCTTCTCTCCTTCCTTCCTACCTTCCTTCCTTCCTACCTTCCCTTCCCTCCCTTCCCTTCCTTCCCTTCCCTCCCTCTCTCCCTTCCCTTCCTTCCCTTCCTTTCCTTCCTTTCCCTCCTTTCCCTTCCTTCCCTTCCTTCCCTCCTTCCTTCCTTCCCTTCCTTCCTTCCTTCCCTCCTTTCCTCCTTCCTTCCTTCCCTCCCTTCCTCCCTCCTTCCCTCTTTCCTTCTCTCCTTCCTTCCTTCCCTCCTTCCTTCCTTCCTTCCCTACCTTCCTTTCCCTTCCTTCCTTCCTTCCTTCCCTTTCTTCCCCTCCTTCTCTTCCTTCCTTCCTTCCCTTCCTTCCCTTCCCTCCCCTCCCTTCCCTTCATTCCCTTCCTTTCCTTCCTTTCCTTTCCTTTCTTTCCTTCCTTTCCTTTCCTTCCTTTCCTTTCCTTCCTTTCCTTCCTTTCCTTCCTTTCCTTCCTTCCCTTCCTTTCCTTTCCTTCCTTCCCTTCCTTTCCTTTCCTTCCTTCCCTTCCTTTCCTTTCCTTCCTTCCCTTCCTTTCCTTCCTTCCTTTCCTTCCTTTCCTTCCTTCCCTTCCTTCCCTTCCTTCCTTCTCTCCTTCCTTCCTCTCCTCCCTTCCTTTCCTTTTCCTTCCTTCCTTCCTTCCTTCCTTCCTTCCTTCCCTTCCTTCCCTCCCTCCCTTGCCTTCCTTCCCTTCCCTCCCTCCCTCCCTTGCCTTCCTTCCCTTCCCTCCCTCTCTCCCTTCCCTTCCTTTCCCTCCTTTCCCTTCCTTCCCTTCCTTCCCTCCTTTCCTCCTTCCTTCCTTCCTTCCCTCCTTCCTTCCTTCCCTCCCTCCCTCCCTTGCCTTCCTTCCCTCCTCCCCTCCCTCTCTCCCTTCCCTTCCTTTCCTTCCTGTCCCTCCTTTCCCTTCCTTCCCTTCCTTCCCTCCTTTCCTCCTTCCTTACTTCCTTCCCTCCCTTCCTCCCTCCTTCCTTCCTTCCCTCCTTCCTTCCTTCCCTCCATTCCCTTCCTTCCCTTCCCTCCCTCCCTTGCCTTCCTTCCCTTCCCTCCCTCTCTCCCTTCCCTTCCTTCCCTTCCTTTCCTTCCTTTCCCTCCTTTCCCTTCCTTCCCTTCCTTCCCTCCTTTCCTCCTTCCTTCCTTCCCTCCCTTCCTCCTTCCTTCCTTCCTTCCCTCCTTCCTTCCTTCCCTCCCTACCTTCCTTTCCCTTCCTTCCTTCCCTTTCTTCCCCTCCTTCTCTTCCTTCCTTCCCTTCCTTCCCTCCCTTCCTTTCCTTCCTTTCCTTCCTTCCCTTCCTTTCCTTCCTTTCCTTCCTTTCCTTCCTTTCCTTCCTTTCCTTCCTTCCCTTCCTTTCCTTCCTTTCCTTCCTTTCCTTCCTTTCCTTTCCTTCCTTTCCTTCCTTCCCTTCCTTTCCTTCCTTTCCTTTCCTTCCTTTCCTCCTTCCTTCCTTCTCTCCTTCCTTCCTCTCCTCCCTTCCTTTCCTTTTCCTTCCTTCCTTCCTTCCTTCCTTCCTTCCTTCCTTCCCTTCCTTCCCTTCCCTTCCCTCCCTTCCCTCCCTCCCTCCCTTCCTTCCCCTCCCTCCCTTCCTTCCCCTCCCTCCCTCTCTCCCTTCCCTTCCCTTCCTTCCCTTCCTTTCCTTCCTTCCCTTCCTTTCCTTCCTTTCCCTCCTTTCCCTCCCTCTCTCCCTACGCTTCCTTCCCTTCCTTTCCCTCCTTTCCCTTCCTTTCCTTCCTTCCTTTCCTTCCTTTCCCTCCTTTCCCTTCCTTTCCTTCCTTTCCCTTTCCTTCCTTTCCTTCCTTTCCTTCCTTTCCTTCCTTTCCCTCCTTTCCCTCCTTTCCCTTCTTTCCTTCCTTTCCTTCCTTCCTTCTCTCCTTCCTCACCTTAGATATTGATCATTAGTTTGTATATAAGTGTGGAGACACGGGGGTCAGTGGGTGCTCTCTCTCATCCGCTGGCCAGACAGCATGGACCAGGGCTCATCCCAACTGAACACCCAAACTTCTTACACGTGGGCAGAACACTACTCGGACAACATAGGGTGAGGGAACCACACAATGGTAAGGTTTTATTGGATCCTCAACAGTAAGCGGCATATAACACACAACCAGCAAAGCACACAATGTAACAGGCACCAGAGTCTCACCCTACTGCTGGCTCACCAGGGAGTAGGATGTTCGTGCCTCGAGGCTTCCAGGGCCACTTACTCAAATTCAGCTGCACCCTGCTTTTGCCATGCACCTGTCTCGCCCCGGGCATGGACCTTGGGGTACTCGGAACTGGGCCCTCTCGTCGTCATCTGGGGGCTGCAGGGTGTCACGGTGACATGATTCGGCTCTGTGGTCCCCTCATCGGGCGATCAGTAAAAAGGGAATTGAAGAAATAGATGAAAGAAAAAATAAAATAAAAATAAAGAAAAGAGTTGTGACGCCACCCGTGGGTTGTGGCCAGTGTGGGCCACCACTGGCATCCAGGCCTCTGGGAATGATGGTGATAGCATGTAGGAGGGATGGTGAGCCCTCTATGGGCAGGGATTTTTCCCCATGGCAGGTATAGGGACAAGGTAAGAGACGTTAAGCGACCAGCAAGGTTCAACAGCTGCCGACGGGATTCATTGTTACTTACAATCAGACGGTTTCTGCCTGCACGGAGGTTCCGTCGGCGGCTCCGCAGGTGAGCTCCTACTGCTGTCCCACAAATCACGGTCTCACACACAAATCAGCTTGACCGGATTTTACTTGCTCTTTTATGGATCGTACAAGTCACAGTTCTTAGCTGCTCCGGTGCTATTCCACAGCTGGGACGGCTTGTCCGCATCACCCCCTCTCTTATGTACTTTTCGGGCCTCTGTTCTGTTCCGTGTATAAGCTATGGGCCAGCAGTCACGGGCTGTACTTGGAGCTCTTTTCCTGGCTCCCTCACCCTAGTTCGATCACCTTTCTTTCGCTGTAACGGAGGTTGGGTTCCAGGCATACAGTCCCTTCACCTCGCTGGTTAATTTATGACTGGGGCATACAGTGTCCTCCACTTCAACAGGGCTGGCACCTTGGTGGAAGCCTGGTTTCTTGGTGTCCCTGCTGATCCAGACACACCTTGGACTCCTTCAGTCTTTCTTGGTCTTGGACCCAGGCTGGCCTTGGTGGCATTGGCTGGGTGATCGCAATCTGGTGTCTCTCACTGGTTACAGGTCTGCTCTCACTCATATCTCCTACTTCCGTCTGTCTCTTGAGTGTTGGTGTTCTGTGTCAGTCCCTTTTTGTTGGTTTGTCTCCACCCCCTTACCAGGCTCCTTCTTTAGCTCTCACCCTTCTCTTGGTCCCTATCCCTTGCCTGACATGAAGTAACTAGGACTAGGGATCGGGGGATGTGTTGGGTGTTTATGCGGGGTGACCGACTTACCAGTCCCAACTGCAGTGCCTTACTGTGGCCACCGGTTCGCAGGGGCACCACACACCCACCAAGAAAGGTATAGTGGCAAGATTATGAAGGTGACTGAATTGTCCCAACCTGGGTATCTTCCTTATGTAGTCTCTGAAATCACAGCCAAATCCTAGCATTCGATGCTGAAGTCCATGTAGTAATATAATCCAGGTTCTTATTCCTTACCGGCGCTAGGGTGCCTAGGCCGAGTCTATGGCCTTCCAACCGAATCCGCAGATCATAAGTTGAAACCATCTAGTAAAATCACTCCTGGTTAATAAACAGGCCCCCTTATATACCCCGCGTCCACACCTCCGGGTATATTGTGTTCTTCTAGGATTGGATGTACAAGGCTGCTCTCTTATTGGATGAATTTCAATTTGACTGGATAATGTTCATTTCAATGATGTGGACAGAAAGGGGCTGAGACTAGTTACATTTAGTCTACAATCCACACAATAAGACAATGGTGGCTGAAGTAATTTACATTGAATTAGCAATACACATCTTTGGATAACGTAAGTGTGGCACCCAAGGGTCTTAGTGCCACAGTGTCATCACTGCCCCCGGGTGGTGGTGTCATGCTGAGAGCAACAATCGGGTCTTCTCATCAGGCAGGTAAACCACACACAACAGCTTCTGTCTCCAGGCCAGAAGGGGGAGACCAAGCCTGATTTTAGAGTGAGCTCCCCTATAAATTCTGTTCTGGGGCGGAGCAAGACAGTTCAGTTCTGGAGAGGACTGTGAAGAGTACCTGGAGGATTGAGCTGTGCTCATCCTAGGTACAGGAGTTCAGTTCCTAGGAGGACTGAGGAAGACAGCCTAGTGGACTAGAGGCTGCAGAGCTCGTCCCAGGACCGCTGACTCGGTGCCAGGCCTAAGGCTAGGGTCTGCGTTGGGTCGCAGGAACACCTAGGGAGCTGAGCAACACTGTGCTCACCCCAGAGGAAAGCGCAGAGAACGGACAACGGGTCCGAGACTGTTCAGGGTTTAACGTCCCGGCAGTCAATACCGGAAGGTGGGTAATTCCAGGTTCCCCAGCCACACTGTGCCTGGAGACACAGCAACACAGAGAGTTCAGGAGCTGTTACCCGAGACAAGGGTTAGGAAAGGACTTGAGTTGCTTGTCATACCGGCACCTCGCAGGAAGAGATAGGGCGGCATCTCAGGAGCCAACACACAGCGTTATAAGGAGGCCAACAACCCGGCCGGGTGAGAAGGAACCTTGAGTTGCTCTCAGCCAAGACTCTGTGGACAGCTGCTCCAAACCACTGTTACAAGTAAAAGACTGAGTGACCAACAAAACAGTGACTCTACCTATTGCTTATGCCCGTTGTCCTGCACCCCAACTACCTTAACTGCCCCAGGAAACTGCTCTGCCCGTCGAGAGCCATTCCATTCCAGCTGCCAGTCCATCACCCCGGAGGTTCTGCAGCAGCAGTGGCCCAAAATAGCCACATACCACGGGTGGCGTCACGAAAATCTCCCTTTCATATTCCCCTTTCCCTACCACGCCAGAAGAATTCTCCTTTTAAGCTTGTAAGGCTGAACCCGGGGCCACAGAACCGGGTCTTGACCCCCATGACTCCCCAAAGACAGTATAGCCCGTTTCTGAGTACCCCATACCCTGGGGCTCGACATAAGACTCTGCATCTTCTGGCAGTAAACAATGGAATAGCAAACATGAGATAACAAAAAGTCAATACGTCTGGCCAATATAAGAAGCTTATCCCATGCTATACATTAAACAAGTCCACATCGTCACATTGAGTATTTCGGGCTCTGATTTCATAACATTGATTTATGTATTATAAATTCTCAGTCTTTCTTCTTCTGTGTCCTCATTCACTGATGATTTATATGTTAATGTGATCTAGGTCACTAGTCACTTGTCACTTTATCTTTATGGTTTGGGTATACACATTTTTGATATTCTGTATTCTAGTTATTTGTGTATTTTTTCCCTTTACATTTTTGTATTTTTTAACCTTCGAGGGTCACGATTTTTATCCATTTTCTTATAATTAGGGGGCTGTGCTCTACTTTACATTATATACCTGTATTACTTTAGATAAATCTGATCCTCTGCTGCCCCCTTCTGGTTCCTATTATTTTATATCTGGTTTTTAATTGATTTCATACTTTTTTGTGTATCTCTATATTTGGATTAAATAAAGATTTATGCATTATATATAGTTGGCGCTTTGTGTTAGTTAAGTAGGATTTCCATGTGTTGGTATTGAGCTTCGCTATATTTTCCACGTAGATTTGTGGAGCGCTATAGACTGGGGTACTCAGCAACAACTGGGCCAGTGGTCAGGATCATGGTGGCTATGCCCTGTGCTGTGGCCTTGGCTCACATTGATAGGGAGGAATAATAATTGAGAAATAAAAGAAAAATAATAAGTTTGTGACACCAGTTGGGATAATCAGCCTATTGAGGCTGGAACTGCAGGAAATCTGTGAGATAAGTGGTTTGGCAGTACTGTTGTTTAAGCCTTCCCAACCAGGGCTGGCTCCCAGGGGAGGGTGATGATGCCGGTGGTAGTGGTGAATGCAGTGGAGAAAGAGGCACAAAGAGTCAGTCTTGTTGCTTTTACCTTTTACTGCAGGTATTCAAGCAGGTCCAGGGTATACAGGCACCATTGGGTATGTGATCTGGCCAGTCTGGGAAAAACTATAGTCCGCTCTGCTGGGTGAATAGAGTGGCCTACCTGCTGACTTGTCCTTGTAGGTTTCTAGGTGCTTTTGTGCTGTTCTGTACTCTCCTCTTAGTTGCTGTAGGTTACCTCCAGCTAGGCTGGTAGTGCAGGCCCTGTGAATATCCATGCCTTTCAGCAGTTCTCTGGCCCTCTGTACTACTGGTGCCGCAGAAGGTCTCACTTGAGTGACTAGTAAGCATAAAACTCACTAGCCTTCAGTTGCTGAATTCACCGTGTGACACAAGTCTTAGTCTCTTATGTTTTTTTCCACAACCCAGTGTAAGCATCACCTTACCAGTAATGGGTGTCCAATCAGCCGGATAAACAGTTGGGGGGTGGCAGCGTATTCTGTTATGGTGAGTTTGGTAGTGACAGGACCGAGACATATATATTTTTAGCTGGAACCGGTGATCTATGTACATCCCATCATGATAGGGTGCCTTAATAATTGGCATAATAGCAGAGCAGCCATGCTCATTTCCTTATCCTTGGTCAATTCCCTGATTGTCCTGACAATAAGGGGGTGCCAGAGGGCTACTTGTCCTGACAGTGCTGGGATGGAAAACAAAACTGACTCATAGCAGAAACTCAACCGGAGTTTACCCAAAGGTGAACCCCTAGGCTAAAGGGCTGGAACTCCTAGTCATAAGTCGACTTAGAGGTACAGCCAGCAATGAAGTGAAAGATGAATATATATAACCCAACCCGGAATGTGACAGGGCAGACCAAAATAGAAAAATGAGAAGCACTTGGCAGAAGTGAACCAAGAAGGGAGAAAAGAGACAATTGGAACCATCAGCATTTGGACAGGGAAGAAAAAGCAACAGTCCAGAAGACAGAGAAATCGACCACACAACAACAGGTTTTTGAATCCGCAAATCGAGCTCTGACTCTAGAACAGCAGAGAATCCTCTTGACAGCACAGTATTAGTAGCCAGGATGGCAGCAAGTCCACCTGATAGCACAGTATTAGTGGCCAGGACAGGCCCCTTGATCTGAAGATCTTCAGCTCCACCTATGATGAGTCCACCTGATCAGGAGATTCTCAGCTCCTCCTGGGACAGCAGCAAGTCCATCTGATCAAGGGATTCTCAGCTCCTCTTAGGGTGGCGGTAAGTCCACCTGATCAGAAGTTCCTCAGCTCCTGCTAGGATGGCGGTGAGTCCTCCTGATCAGGAGATCCTCAGCTTCTCCTGGGATGATTGCAAGTACACCTGATCAGAAGTTCCTCAGCTCCTGCTAGGATGGCGGTGAGTCCTCCTGATCAGGAGATCCTCAGCTTCTCCTGGGATGATTGCAAGTACACCTGATCAGAAGTTCCTCAGCTCCTGCTGGGATGGCGGTGAGTCCACCTGATCAGGAGATCCTCAGCTCCTCCTGGGATGGTTGCAAGTCCACCTGATCAGAAGATCCTCAGATCCTGCCGGGATGGCGGCGAGTCCACCTGATCAGGAGATCCTCAGCTCTTCCTGGGACATTGGCGAATTCACCTGATCAGAAGATCTTCAGCTCCTGCTGGGATGGTGGCAAGTCCACCTGATCAGTAGATCCTCAGCTCCTCCTGGGATGGTTGCAAGTCCACCTGATTAGAAGATCCTCAGCTCCTGCTGGGATGGCGGCGAGTCCACCTGATCAGGAGATCCTCAGCTCCTCCTGTAACATTGGCGAATTCACCTGATCATGATATTTTCAGTTCTTCTTGGGATGGCAGCTAGTCCACCTGATCAGGAGATACTCAGATCCTCCTGGGATGGCAGCAAGTCCATCTGATCAGGAGATCCTCAGCTCCTGCTGGGAAGGAGGCGAGTCCATCTGATCAGGAGATTCTCAGCTCCTCCTTGGATAGCCGTAAAGGTACCATTACATGCTTCAATGTTGAAACGATATCACTAACGATCTCGGGGTATCATTTGGACATCATTTATACATCGCTGGTGAGATGTCACACGCCTAGATATCGTGAACGACGCACCAACGATCCAGCGATCCAGACATCGCCCGAACGACACAGCGAACGATCTTGGTGGTCGTTATCACGCTGTCACATCGCAACTATGTGAACGTCTCCAACCTCAATGTGGGCGTAGTTTGACACACAGGCTACAAGATAGGCGTGCGTGATTGTGTTATACCGCACCCCTACAACTCCGATTGGTGGCCACAACTGCGTTACCATTGGTCAGCCTTGTCTGGCAAGATGGCCACTTCATTAGCGCTCTTGCCCTTGCAACCATCTCGCCATTCAAGTCTGTTTTCATTTGGTGACGCCTGTGCAAGCCATTGATGCGTCCCATGTTACACATGAACGCTCGTGTGTGCACTGTTGCCAAAAGAATGTATGGCTGTGTACGTGTTCAATTGAAGTTGGTAAGCTACACACAACACGATGAATGCATATTAGGATGCATGTAGTAAGTATGTGTCTGTGCATATATGTATGTATGTGTCTAGGGATGTGTACATATCTTCTTACCTTCATTAATTGAAGTGTATATGTATGTGGACAGATTCCCGTGTCTCAATATAGGGCTTGACCTGTGTACTGGACATTTGCAGTGAATGGTGCAGGGAGCCTTCAATAGAATGTGTGTGTGATACCTCTCTGTACAACATACCGCTATGTGGTTTTGCCGTTATGTCGAAATTCACTAGTCATACAGCTTTGTCTGTTCCCAAAAAATATGTAGTCAAGAAAATCAAATCAAAACATCAAAAAACACAAATTATAATAATTGTTGACATTACACAAATCATAATGTACACCAAACAGAGAATATAATCTGATAACAAAAAAAAACCCAAAACAAAAAAACCCTACACTATTTGATGCTGCCATGTGACAGCCCCAGCGCCATTGAAGTAGGAGCAGTAGCGGTCTCTGCTGGACCTGGCATCCTGCTGACTACGGCCCTGGCTCAACGGCTGCAGTGGCGCTATGGCAGGGTCGTTAGCACGCCACTCGCCCAGCATGAGTTCCCCATTTGTGGGGTCAACAGAGTCCACATACATTGCTGGCGTGTTTGATGTAGCATCCCTATGATGCTGAAAGTTATGCAGCACACAACACGCCAACACGACTACATCAATAGATTCCAGTTTCATATTTAAGGCAGTATGAAACAAGTTGAATCTATTGGCCATGATCCCAAATGCATTTTCAACCACACGACGGGCCCGGGATAGCCGGTAATTGAAAATGAGTTGTTCAAGGGTTAGATTCCTCTGGGGATATGGCTTGAGTAGGTTCTCGTGAAGTGGAAAGGCTTCATCCCCAACAAACACAAAGTTAAGGTGTCCAGTGGTGTCAGAATTTGGGGCAAGTCATGTTGTGACCGAAGCTGGTGTGGTCCACCACCCCCCCATCTGACACATGCCCGTTCATCTCCACATCGACGTTGAGGAACTCATAGTTGGCATTGACGAGGGCCATGAAGACCACACTAAAATACCCTTTATAGTTGTAATAAAAGGAGCCACTGTTGGAGGGTTGTGTGATCCTCGCATGCTTCCCATCCAATGCCCCCACGCAGTTAGGGACTTGCCACTTTTGTTCAAACTCTGTGGCAACTTGCAACCATTCTGCGGGTGTTGTGGAAAACACCATATAGGCTGGCACCAAACACCGCACAATGGCCTCACAGGTCTCGGGGATGAGGTGGCTCAGCAGTGACCGCAAGACAGCAGCTGAATACTGCAGGTCCGTCATCGAGCGCCCTGTTGCCAGGAAGCGCAGAGTCACAGCCAAACGCTCTTCTGATGGCACAGCTACACGCATCACTGTGTCCTGCCGGCAATAAATGGGGTAATGGCTTCCAAAAGGAATCTGAATGAGTCCTCTGACATCCGGAGATAGTTTCTGAAGTCATACGGATTCCTGTCCTCCAGCTGACGGACCAGACACATGTGAGTCAGGTTTGACCTTTGTAGGAGCCATTCCCAGCACCACATGCGCCGTGGTCTTCGCCTCCGCAGCCTCTCATATCTCTCCTGCAGCCAAGAAGCCTCCTCAAGCAATGCCGCAGCCACAACTGCACGCTCTCCCGGATTAATGATGCATAAGCTGTGAATACAAACAAGAAAACAGGACTGTATGAGTAAACTAAAATTTGCGGCCATTGTTTAGTGAAAGCCCTGCAGTGTTGTCCCGGCACACCAATATTAAATCTGCTTACCCATGGTACTCAGTATGTGCACACACCAAATATTGGGGCCGACCCATATGCTACACACAGATGGCTATTGCGAACCTCATGGACACCGATAGTAGGCAAGGTCATGACTCCCTGGGAATTGTAGAGGCAGCATGAGACAGTACAATAAGGGTATGGTAGCAAATGTATGGTGATGTAGATAAATGATAAATACTTGCTCATAGTGAGGGGAAAACATACATGTAATGTAACACAGCCACAAGGGTCCCAAATCTCCTGGTGTTGTGCTGGACACATTAGAGGCAACCGAATGTCATCACAATACGCCCTAGCGACTCCGGCCTGGTTTTAAACACGTCTGAATATGAATACCTACTCAACGCTTGTACGGTGCCAGTTTTTGTGCGTAAAGCAGCCAATCACATCGCAGCTGTGTCATCAAATTTCCGTCACGCCCCTACCCTTCAGATTGGTGGACGTAACTGTGTCCTCATTGGTCGGACGCTCTTTAAAAGATGGTGGTAAACCTGGATCCTGTTGGGCATTGATTTATGCAGCAAGGTAGTAGCGTGTCCTCTTCCACACATTGCAGGAGTGACGGCAGTATTGTAGTTTTAGCATACCATTATACCATATGTAATGTTTAGCGTACAGCCGTTCAATATTGTACCAATCTTCCATTTTTCCTACTAGCACCGACACATATAGGTGTCCAAGTCAATGGTGTGTGGCACAGGCCACCACATGAACCATTTAATGCTCTTCAGGTACAATCTCAGACATTCATGTATGTGTGTTCCTCAATGCGTATTAACTTGTATTTCAGATGGCCTCATCCCAGGAGTTTGTTTGGGCCTTCATTGCGACGTTCAGGGCTAATGAATGCTTGTGGTGAAGCAAGTCGGCTGAGTATAGCAACAAGGAAGTCAGGAGAGAGGCCTACCATCAACTGGTCAGGAGAGAGGCCTACCATCAACTGGTCACAGTCTGTCAGGAACAACATGCAGCTGACAGATGCGACGAGGCCTTTGTGAAACGTAAGATCCAGTCCCTCCGGACGGTCTTCAGGAAAGAGGTGGCTAAGGTGAACAAGTCCCGGTGCTCAGGTGCTGGGACGGAGGAGGTCTATGTGCCCACACTCTGCTACTATGACCTCCTCAAGTTCATCTTGGACCAGGAGACCCCTTGTCCTGTGACGTCCGGCACAAAGGCCTCCCGCCACTCCAGGACCGACTGCTTCACCGGTGGATATAAGTATTGTAGTAATGTAGCTGGGGTTCCCCATTGTTGGCTTGAGTCACTTGGCATAGTAACTTGAGATTTTACCTAACTACGTGTAGACCTAAACCATTTTCCCAGATTATTGATTTGTTTGGCTGACATAGTGTACTCATATTTCCAGATTTCAAGGGACCACCAGTCCCTTGCGTTAGCACGCTAATACTTTATTTACTTTGGATGAATATGTTAATACCACACATATGTCCCCATCTTAAGCCAACTAGTCATGGCCGTGGCAGAAGCTAGGAAATGCTGCACAAACTCAGTGTAATTATATGTGTGGCGGAAATGACAATTGGCCATGGCAAGTGTTACAACAATATCTTTATGTCTTTGCAGGACCCAGAGGAAGGCCCCTCCAGCGGAACATCTGCACCCCTCATTGAGCCTTCACAAACAACATCCCAGGAGGAGCCAGGGGAAGCCGGTGGCGCGGAGCAGCGCCCTCTGGCCAGCTTCCTGGCTCGGAGGAGAAAACTTCCCCCCGCCCCAATCCTCCAAACTGGGAGGTTTGGCATAGAGGGTGCTGGAGGAGCACCAACAATACAAGGACTGTGCCTTCATCACGTGGTCACTGAGAGGCTGCACCAGCTGGAGGGTGAACACCGTACTCACGTGGAGATGGTCATCCACCTAGCCCTGGATGAGGGCCGGGCTGGGAGAGTGAATGAATCAACCACCCTGATCACCCACCTGGATCTGCCACCACTCTCCCAGCCTTGGAGGTCACCTATGTATGTGCCGGGACAAGATCCTGATATGCGGATGATTCCTATGTCATCTCACCCTCTGCATAGGCTAGCTCTATATTCCTATGGGAATATGGGGCTGGAGGCCTCGTCAGCTCCCGCACCGGACTATCAGATTGAGGAGACACGCTACCACTCATTGTAGTGCTTGTGAGCACCTTTCTTTTAAAATGTTTGAAAACACAGCATGGGGATTTTTTTACTTAAAAAATTTGTTGAGAAAAATAAAAAACACCTTAAACGTGTGTCGTGTTGATGTATTTCACTGCAATACTTGTCATGTAGCCTACCATTATTTGCAAGGTCAGTATACTTTTACATTTCTAAGGCCCCTTTCACATCAGCGGTAAACACTAATCGCGGCAGTTGCGGTGAAAAAAACGCAACCGCCGCAATTACCACATAACGGTTGCACCTGCCGCAAGTGCCGAAACTGCACCTGCCGCACACTTACCGCAAGCCCCATAGACATTGTAAGGGGCTTGCCGCAAGTGTGCCGCGATCGCGGCCGTTATGCGGTAATTGCGGCAGTTGCGGTTTTTTCGCTGCAACTGCCGCGATCAGCGTTTACCGCTGATGTGAAAGTGGCCTAAGTCACTTATTACATTTGTTGCACTTACCAGAAAGCGACCTTCCACCCTGCTGAATGGGGGCCTGTGGGGACCATTCACCCACAGCCGAGGCCCCGGATGAGTCCCCGTTTGGCGGAGGGGTGTGTGGAGGGGGTGGTGTCCTCTCTTCCACTGGAGAGCCTGGTGGTGCGGGTGTCGAGCCCACTGGGACGAGGGTACTCGGTACCGGACCGTGTCTGCTGCGGGGGAAGTCACGGGTGGTCCTGGTCCGCTCCGTTTCCCGGGCCCTGGCAAATAAAAGGGGTGTATTTACAGGGGATTGTCAGTCGTGACGCCACCCACCATATGCGGCCAGTGATGGGGCCGCCGCTGCTGCAGAACCTCCGGGGATGATGAAATGGCAGCTTAGGTGTAATAGTTCCAGTGGGTAGAACTGCATTCCCCGGGGCAGTGATGGTATAGTCTATAATGGATATGAATGGTGAAGACGGGGTTAAAGGGCACACACTCACGTTTTGTAGTCAAAAGTGCAATTCTCCTCTTCTCCTGATGCTGCAGCTTCTTCTAATCCGTGTGCAGAGCTGGCAGGCTTGTATCTTTGTAGGTGGGAGCTCTCTGTCGCTGGATGTAGAGCAAAGATTGCAATCAATACACAGACTCACAGTTCTGCTGTTTTCCAAAGCTTTACTGCAGATGTTGTTGCAAGTTATAGTCCACGGAGTCTGTAATGGGGCTAAGCTCTCTCCCCACCCTGTCCGGGTCATCAGCTTCCTCGTGTTACGCTGTGTGTGTGTCCTGAGCTGCGGCTTCTAGCTAAGCTGCTGGGACTTCTCACTCTTTCTTTGTGTTCTGCTGGTACCACTTGGCTAGGCAACTTGAGTCCTCTGTGCTGTGCTGACCCCTCCGTGTTGCTTTGCACTGGTACTAGGGGCATCTAGAGATCCCACTGTTCCTGCATTCACTGTGCTGTAGGTGCCAGACACAGTATCGGATCCGGTGTCCGTTCTGTGCGCTCTTCTGGGGCAAGTGAAAGTGCCACTCCAGCTCCCAGACGTGTTCCTCTGTCTGTAGTTCTCCTGTTCCTCTGACCCTTGCTAGGTCTGCACTGAGCTAACTCTGCTCTAAGTGTCCTCTTCACAGCCCTGCTCCGAGCTGAACTGAGCTCTCCCTCACGAGCAGGAGTATTTAAGGGAGCAGGTGGTGCTCCCCCTCCTGGCCCAGAGGTGCTAGTGTTTGTCAGTGTGTAGTGGGGAGAGAACCCATGTGGTGTTATTGTGGCACATTAACCCATGGGGTGCCACACGGGCTCTGGGCTCCGCCGTGGAGAGCGTGGTGAAGTGGCTGGGGGGGGGGGGAGTGGTCCCGACGCTCTTGACCAGCTGTTGGTTAAGACATTAAAGTATGGGTCAAGGCACAAAGCATACGGTAGCTAAACCAATATCAAGGCCATGGAGATGCTGGGCCAATGAGACACATTATGAAGATTTAGCAACTTTCGGGCTGAGGGAGGAGTCATGTCATCTGATCTGTTTTGTTTTTCTATTAGTGGCCATACAAGTTTAAAGGGCAGAATTGTGACGTTGGCTGTCCTGTACACACACACTACTGATGTTATGCAGGTTCAGGCTGACCTTTGTTGACTCCATTAATAATTGCCTGGGATATCCAAGCATGGAGGACCATATTCCCAGTGTGTCTGTCATCTGGCCCTAAATAACATACAATTTGGCCATGGATGCTTCATGCTTACTACACAGTTCTGTGTGGTGTTCGTCTGCTTATGAGTTGGTCAATAGGGTAGGGGGGTACTCGGATACCGGGACAGATGGCTACTTGGATGGGGGATCACAGCTGGTCAGTTCCCGGTTCCGTGCCCTGGGCCCTCAATGATGGGGGTGATGATGATGGTGGTGGGAGAAATGTTGTCGTGACGCCACCTGTGGTACCTGGTAATTTGGATACCAGCGCTGCAGGCCAGCTGCTGAGGTGATGTGATGCAGTTTGGGTGTTACAGCTTCCCACAGGTGCAGCTTTACCTCAGGGCAGCGGGGGTAGATGAGGGGAGTAGTTGTTCTTACTCCTCTGACAATGCTAAAGCCTTCTGGGCGGCGGCGGGAAAGGAGGACAAACACCAATTCAACTCAAGAAGTCTTTATTGGCACTGGGCAGATGCTACAGTACACAGTAGGTTCAAAGGCACAGTTTGGTTGAACGGGGGCGTAGCAACAGGTTCCTGAGGTTATCCTGAAGAGTCTGCTGATGATCCCTCCTAGTGGCTTTCAGGGTCTGTGTTCCTTTCTCACCCTCGTAACCACTCTGCAGAGCTCCCATTCCAGTCCCGCGGTCTGTTACTGATAGGTACGGGTTGCTCCTTACCGGTACGGACGGGAGCGACAACAGGCAGATCCTGGCAAGGCTGCACTTTGTAGACAAGGTGTCAGGGTTGATAAACTGACCCGTGATGACCGATGTAGTAGGCTCAGGGGCTGGACTCCCTGCACCATATCCTCGGAACCGGTACTCCATTAGATGGACCCCGGTTCCCCCGGAGTATGGGTGCTCTGATGTGGGGACCTCTCTTTCTTTTCCTGGGCTGCCTTTCTCTCTCTCAGGCCCCCTCCCTGGGAGTTTTACCTTCTCAAGCTCCTTCTTCCTTTCTCTCCTCGGGACGAACTAGAACCACCCGTTTTTCACTTCCCTCCTCCCCTAACTCTCCCCCTAGGGACTGGGCTCCAACCATTTACCTAGGCTCGAGTGTGGGAGTGCTGGGTTGGGAGCCGCCTACAAACCTTGCATTCCCCTGTGACAGGAATAAGTGCACACTCGTTTGTGGGTGCAGTACCCCTACTGTAGCGCACTGACCAGTGGGGCGCCACATACACTAAAATATGCCTTTCACTTCTCCAAGGGCTATCAATCAACCCCTCCTCCTTGTGGTTTGTGTGTAAAACATGCAGCTCTTTCTCTCCCACTCCCCCCTTCTTGACAAAGAATGCCCTTTTACGACTTGAAGGAATGGTAGTTTCATGATCCTACAAACAAGCAATGCTGAGTCTGTTTTTCCCTCCAAAATACAGACTCAGAATCCTTTGCTGAGCAGAAACACTCTAAGGCAGATGCAGCTCTGCATATTAATCGCAGAAATATGATAGATTTCCAGAATCCGCACACCTTGGGGTACGCCCAGCATCGTTTTGCTTCACTGAGGGGTGCCAGAAACCTAGGAAATTAATTTTTGTCCATCAGCATGTTACAACTAAACTATATCATGTTTAGACTCAACCAACTCACTCAGGTTGTCGAGGTAGCAAAGGGAAATGTTTCTCTAGTTTATAAGTTCATTTGGTTTATTCATATCCTTATAAAACAGGCAGGATGCACAAGCTTGAACCTTTCTTCAGGTTCCACAGCAACACAGTGTCCACACAGAGTATCCACTGGCCTTGGTCAGTGTTTACATACTGATTTCAGGCCCTTCTCTTTGTCCAGAGCTCTGGGACATGCAGGGGTGAACCTAGCCTCTCTGCTGCCTGAGGCGAACTGCAAAACGGCACCCCCCCCCCACCCGCTAAAAAAAAATTTTAATTGATAAAAATAAATCTGGTTCCTACAGATTTATATTTATCCTGTAAAAATGAGCAAAATAGTGGACATTTTAGTTTACAGAAACAGAAAAAAAAGATGTCCACACAAAGATGTCTGCGCCATCACACGCACATACAAGAACCACACAGAAGAATCCAGAACAAGGATCATTAATGGCAATGGCAGCTTGGCACAAGCATTTAGACACATAATGACAACTGGCAGACATGTGGTCCTGCAGGCAGAACTGATTGCCAACCTCTGGTACACGCCTGCAAAACTCTGGACCGCTGCCTGGGCACTGAATATTCAGACAAGTCGCCATGCCGCACCTTCCACACAACACAGGTAAAGACCTGCAGTCTGAGCATCAACAAGCCGCCACTGCACTAAGTTGGTAAAATGGCGCTTCTTCTCCATCCAACAGACCACACTTACTCCCGAATTGCTTAGCCAATCACAAGCGCCACACACGGGGCTGTCTTTATGTAATTAATAACAGGGTCCTTCCTATTGGGTTGAGCAAAGGATATGGGAGCAGGAAGGGGGGAAGAGCACCACTGACCAACCGCTGCTCAGGAGAAACATGGCTGGATGCCTGAATGTACCGAGGGGCAGCACTGGACCTGGTGTGTAAGGGTGGTTTCACATTTGCATTCGGAACGCAAGCGTAACAGAACGCAGCCAAACGCTGCGTTCCTATGTTTATCATGGGAACGGTTCCGTTTGGATGCGCATAATTTATACGCCCTCCTCCGCCCTCCAAATGCAACATGTTGCATTTTTTGAATCACAAAAAACAATCAGAAAAACGTGCAAAAATACTCTGTTAAAAAAGATAAAAACAGTAAAAAGCAAGTGCTGCATAAAAAAGTGATAAAAAACAGGGTATTTAGTTGATACGTTTTTTGCAAAAAATGTATACGAAGCTGCTCTACCGAACGTCAAGGTAACCCGTATCAGAGCAGTCCCTATCTGTGTGTTCAAAAAACCTGACCATGTGAATAGTTACCTACATGAGCCGGGTCCAGACAGGTCCAGTGTCTGACACGGACTGACTGCAGAAGACAGCTTCCATGTGCAGGACCCAAAGGGAGTGGTGGGCGGCTCCCTTATCTTGCAGAAACAAGAAACAAACTAGAAAGACACTAATGAGCCATGCACACAGTGAACAGATCTGTAGGACACTGTTCACACCACCAAAAGACTGAATCACAAAAAACAATCAGAAAAACGTGCAAAAATACTCTGTTAAAAAAGATAAAAACAGTAAAAAGCAAGTGCTGCATAAAAAAGTGATAAAAAACAGGGTATTTAGTTGATACGTTTTTTGCAAAAAATGTATACGAAGCTGCTCTACCGAACGTCAAGGTAACCCGTATCAGAGCAGTCCCTATCTGTGTGTTCAAAAAACCTGACCATGTGAATAGTTACCTACATGAGCCGGGTCCAGACAGGTCCAGTGTCTGACACGGACTGACTGCAGAAGACAGCTTCCATGTGCAGGACACAAAGGGAGTGGTGGGCGGCTCCCTTATCTTGCAGAAACAAGAAACAAACTAGAAAGACACTAATGAGCCATGCACACAGTGAACAGATCTGCAGGACACTGTTCACACCACCAAAAGACTGAATCACAAAAAACAATCAGAAAAACGTGCAAAAATACTCTGTTAAAAAAGATAAAAACAGTAAAAAGCAAGTGCTGCATAAAAAAGTGATAAAAAACAGGGTATTTAGTTGATACGTTTTTTGCAAAAAATGTATACGAAGCTGCTCATACCGAACGTCAAGGTAACCCGTATCAGAGCAGTCCCTATCTGTGTGTTCAAAAAACCTGACCATGTGAATAGTTACCTACATGAGCCGGGTCCAGACAGGTCCAGTGTCTGACACGGACTGACTGCAGAAGACAGCTTCCATGTGCAGGACCCAAAGGGAGTGGTGGGCGGCTCCCTTATCTTGCAGAAACAAGAAACGAACTGTTTGCTTCTTGTTTCTGCAAGATAAGGGAGCCGCCCACCACTCCCTTTGGGTCCTGCACATGGAAGCTGTCTTCTGCAGTCAGTCCGTGTCAGACACTGGACCTGTCTGGACCCGGCTCATGTAGGTAACTATTCACATGGTCAGGTTTTTTGAACACACAGATAGGGACTGCTCTGATACGGGTTACCTTGACGTTCGGTAGAGCAGCTTCGTATACATTTTTTGCAAAAAACGTATCAACTAAATACCCTGTTTTTTATCACTTTTTTATGCAGCACTTGCTTTTTACTGTTTTTATCTTTTTTAACAGAGTATTTTTGCACGTTTTTCTGATTGTTTTTTGTGATTCAGTCTTTTGGTGGTGGTGTGAACAGTGTCCTACAGATCTGTTCACTGTGTGCATGGCTCATTAGTGTCTTTCTAGTTTGTTTCTTGTTTCTGCAAGATAAGGGAGCCGCCCACCACTCCCTTTGTGTCCTGCACATGGAAGCTGTCTTCTGCAGTCAGTCCGTGTCAGACACTGGACCTGTCTGGACCCGGCTCATGTAGGTAACTATTCACATGGTCAGGTTTTTTGAACACACAGATAGGGACTGCTCTGATACGGGTTACCTTGACGTTCGGTAGAGCAGCTTCGTATACATTTTTTGCAAAAAACGTATCAACTAAATACCCTGTTTTTTATCACTTTTTTATGCAGCACTTGCTTTTTACTGTTTTTATCTTTTTTAACAGAGTATTTTTGCACGTTTTTCTGATTGTTTTTTGTGATTCAGTCTTTTGGTGGTGTGAACAGTGTCCTACAGATCTGTTCACTGTGTGCATGGCTCATTAGTGTCTTTCTAGTTTGTTTCTTGTTTCTGCAAGATAAGGGAGCCGCCCACCACTCCCTTTGGGTCCTGCACATGGAAGCTGTCTTCTGCAGTCAGTCCGTGTCAGACACTGGACCTGTCTGGACCCGGCTCATGTAGGTAACTATTCACATGGTCAGGTTTTTTGAACACACAGATAGGGACTGCTCTGATACGGGTTACCTTGACGTTCGGTAGAGCAGCTTCGTATACATTTTTTGCAAAAAACGTATCAACTAAATACCCTGTTTTTTATCACTTTTTTATGCAGCACTTGCTTTTTACTGTTTTCATCTTTTTTAACAGAGTATTTTTGCACGTTTTTCTGATTGTTTTTTGTGATTCAGTCTTTTGGTGGTGTGAACAGTGTCCTACAGATCTGTTCACTGTGTGCATGGCTCATTAGTGTCTTTCTAGTTTGTTTCTTGTTTCTGCAAGATAAGGGAGCCGCCCACCACTCCCTTTGGGTCCTGCACATGGAAGCTGTCTTCTGCAGTCAGTCCGTGTCAGACACTGGACCTGTCTGGACCCGGCTCATGTAGGTAACTATTCACATGGTCAGGTTTTTTGAACACACAGATAGGGACTGCTCTGATACGGGTTACCTTGACGTTCGGTAGAGCAGCTTCGTATACATTTTTTGCAAAAAACGTATCAACTAAATACCCTGTTTTTTATCACTTTTTTATGCAGCACTTGCTTTTTACTGTTTTTATCTTTTTTAACAGAGTATTTTTGCACGTTTTTCTGATTGTTTTTTGTGATTCAGTCTTTTGGTGGTGTGAACAGTGTCCTGCAGATCTGTTCACTGTGTGCATGGCTCATTAGTGTCTTTCTAGTTTGTTTCTTGTTTCTGCAAGATAAGGGAGCCGCCCACCACTCCCTTTGGGTCCTGCACATGGAAGCTGTCTTCTGCAGTCAGTCCGTGTCAGACACTGGACCTGTCTGGACCCGGCTCATGTAGGTAACTATTCACATGGTCAGGTTTTTTGAACACACAGATAGGGACTGCTCTGATACGGGTTACCTTGACGTTCGGTAGAGCAGCTTCGTATACATTTTTTGCAAAAAACGTATCAACTAAATACCCTGTTTTTTATCACTTTTTTATGCAGCACTTGCTTTTTACTGTTTTTATCTTTTTTAACAGAGTATTTTTGCACGTTTTTCTGATTGTTTTTTGTGATTCAGTCTTTTGGTAGTGTGAACAGTGTCCTACAGATCTGTTCACTGTGTGCATGGCTCATTAGTGTCTTTCTATGTTGCATTTTTTGTGCGTTCACAGGTGCTTGTGTTATCAGCAAGTGCCCGCGAGTGCACAAACAATGCATGAATCTCAATGGATCCGCACTGTCCTCCGCATGGCGGCGCAGGAGAACGCTGCGGATCACATTGAAATTTCGGCGGCGGCGGCTGGGAGGTGGAGGATTTCCGCCACAGATCTCCGCCTCCCGGCCGCCGTCGAGATCACTGATTGGCTGGCCGAGCACCATACTGATGAGAATCTCCACTGCGTTCACATCAGTATGGCAGCGTTTGCCCTGCGTTTGCATGCTCTGCGCATGCAGACACAAATGCAAATCTGAAACCAGCCTAAGTTATGGCCAATCAGTCCTGCAGCAGAGGGACAATGCATCCAGCATCATAGAAATCATAGGGCCCCATAGCAGAAGTTCTAATTGGGCACCCCCCAACAAAAGCAATATTTGGCTGGGTCACATAGGTACATCTCTCACAATATGTCAGCCTTTACAAAGTAATTTTCCTCCTACTGAAGCCCCTAGATTCCCCTTTCATTGCCCCTCTAAAGTGTGATGCCAACAAAAGTGCCCCACAAACACTGTATGATCCCCCACAGTGCATTCCTCCACACGCACAGTATGATGACCCTACTGCACCTCCTGCAACTACCCCAGTACAGCATGATCCCCAACTATGACCGCCGCCCAGCCCTCCATGTAGTAAAATGGACCTATGTACAGTATAATGGCCCCCAACACAGCCCTCAAATAGCCCTTCATAAAGTATAAAGGCTCCCTTGTAGCCTCCAAGTATTATCATGCCTCCCACAGAGCCCTCCAAATATTATAATGGCTTCCATATAGTATAATTTGCTCCATATAATATAATACACCCCCATAGTATTCCACATAGTATACCGCATTCCTCCATATATTATGCACCCCCATAGTCTTCTATAAAATAGAATGCACCCCCACAGTACTCGATATAGAAAAACGCACCCCCACAGTCCTCCATATAGTATATTGCACCCTGTAGTCCTCCAAGTAGCATATATTGCACCCCCACAGAACTCCATAGAGAACAATTCACCCCCACAGTACTTGATATAAAATAATCCACCCCCACACTCCTCCATGTAGTATAATGCACCCCACAGTCCTCCATATAGAATAATGCAGCCCCACAGTCCTCCATATAGAATAATCACCCCCACAGTCCTCCATATAGATTAATGCACCTCCACAGTCCTCCAAATAGTATAATGCACCCCACAGTCCTCCATATAGCATAATGAACCCCCACAGTCCTCCATATAGCATAATGCACCCCCATATTGCATACTGCACCCCCATAGCTCTCCATACAGCATATCGGACCCCCATAGTCCTCCATATACTATAATGCACCCTCATAGTCCTCCATATAGTATAATGCATCCCCTATAGCCTTCCTTATAGTATAATGCACCCCCATAGTCTTCCATATAATATAATGGGCCACAAAAGTTCTCCATATAGTATATTGCACCCCCATTGTCCTATATTATATTGTACATTACATAGTGTCCCATCAGTGTACTCACTTAAAAAAATAAAAAGTAAATACCTCTTCTCCTCAGCATCTCCTCTGCCGCTCTGCAAGTCTCAGCACAGCGGCGCTAAGTGATGACATCATTGTTCCCCGCCGTGCTGAGCTGCAGAGGGGTGGACAGCGGCGGCAAGGACTTGGGAGAAGAATGCTGCCGGCAGAGGCGGCCGGGACTATAGGAGCGGCATGCTCGGGGGGGCCACCACTGGTACACACATGGCTCCGCTCCGTACACCTAGTACACACTCAGCTCCGTACACCACGTACGCCTCATACACAAGCGGCTCTGCTCCGTACAACTCGTACACACACGGCTCTGCTCCGTACACCTCGTACACAAGCGGCTCTGCTCCATACACCTCGTACACAAGCGGCTCTGCTCCGTACACGTTGTACACATGTGGCTCTGTTCTGTACACCTCGTACACATATGACTTCGCTCTGTACACACCGTACACACGTGGCTCCGTTTCGTACACACGTGGCGCCGCTTCGTACACCTCGTACACACTGGGCTCCGCTGCGAAAGCCTCGCACACACGGCTCTGCTCCGTACACCTTGTACACTCTCGGCTCTGCTCCATACACCTTGTACACACTCGGCTTCGCTCCGTACGTCTCGTACACACGCGGCTCCGCTCCGTACACCTTGTACACTCTCAGCTCCACAATGTACACACGTGGCTTCACTCTATACACCTCGTACACACACGGCTCTGCTCCATACACCTCGTACACAAGCAGCTCTGCTCCATACACCTCGTACACAAGCGGCTCTGCTCCGTACACGTTGTACACATGTGGCTCTGCTCTGTACACCTCGTACACATGACTTCGCTCTGTACACACCGTACACACGTGGCTCCGTTTCGTACACCTTGTACACACTGGGCTCCGCTGCGAAAGCCTCGCACACACGGCTCTGCTCCGTACGCCTCGTACACACGCGACTCCACTCCGTACACCTTGTACACTCTCAGCTCCACAATGTACACACGTGGCTTCACTCTATACACCTCGTACACACACGCCTCCACTCTGTACACCTCGTACACACGCGGCTCTGCTCCGTACACCTCGTACACACTCGGCTCTGCTCCGTACACCTCGTACACACACGGCTCCACTCTGTACACCTCGTACACACACGGCTCCACTCTGTACACCTCGTACACACTCGGCTCCACTCTGTACACCTCGTACACACACAGCTCCAATCTGTACACCTCGTACACACAGGGCTCCGCTCTGTACACCTCATACACACACGTCTCGGCTCCGCACACCTCATACACACACGATTCCGCTCCGCTCCATACACCTCGTACATACACAGCTTCACTCCATACACCTCATACACACGCACCTCCACTCTGTACACCTCGTACACACACGGCTCCACTCTGTACACCTCGTACACACTCGGCTCCACTCTGTACACCTCGTACACACACAGCTCCAATCTGTACACCTCGTACACACAGGGCTCCGCTCTGTACACCTCATACACACACGTCTCGGCTCCGCACACCTCATACACACACGATTCCGCTCCGCTCCATACACCTCGTACATACACAGCTTCACTCCATACACCTCATACACACGCACCTCCACTCTGTACACCTCGTACACACACGGCTCCACTCTGTACACCTCGTACATACTCGGCTCCACTCTGTACACCTCGTACACACACAGCTCCAATCTGTACACCTTGTACACACAGGGCTCCGCTCTGTACACCTCATACACACACGGCTCCGCTCCGCACACCTAATACACACACGATTCCGCTCCGCACACCTCGTACATACACAGCTTCACCTCACACACACGCACCTCCGCTCTGTACACCTTGAACACTCAGCTCCACTCCATATACCTCATACATACACAGCTCTGCTACATTAATTTACACTGTAAATCCTCAGCCCCACACATAAACTTCACCTCATCCAGCACCATGGTGGAGTCCTGGCTGCATACTGAGGAGCTGATCATGTGACCCGCCTGACTCCCCCCCTCCTTTGACATCATCACAGGTCCTGTCAGCGCGAGGCACAGTGAAGCATGAAGCCGGCTCACACAGCCGGCTCACACAGCCGGCTCACACAGCCGCACGGGGGGGGGGGGGGGGGTGTTTGGAGTTTGGAGACCGCGGCCGCTGCCACTGCAGCAGGAGTCTGCTGAGCCTGGGGCAGATGCCCCGCCAGCAGCCCCAGATACGCCAAGCCTGGTCGCAGCGTCGGCGGCCAGGACTGTAGGAGCGGCATCTGCAGGGGGCCGCACTACCACCTGGCGCTCCTGAAGATGCCGCCCCATGTCTACCAGCAGGGCTCGCCGCCTGAGGCTGACACTTCATGTCGCCTCATGGATGCTGCGGCCCTGGGGACATGCTCCAAACACACATGGTCTCTCTGCCATATGCTTCAAGGAAAATGGCCACTGCAGCCACTTCGAAACAGCAACAAAGCTTGTTGACATCAAAGACTTGTGACCAGGGAGTGGCCACCTGATATCAGCAGCAACACACCCCCTGGGAGGTATGTGGTTAATCAGGCCCACCCATCACTTTCTGGTTGACCCTTAACTCCAGCCTGAATTACACTATAGATATTTGTGGAACAACAAGTCTCAGCAATCATCCTGGATGAAGATTGCAGCAGACCTCTGTCTGTGCGATACATACATACCTGTCATTCTTAATATAGCCAGATGGCAAATCACAGAGGGCATACAGATCCATAGAAAGACAGTGGAGACCCATGCTGGGGGTCTGAATCACATTTCTTCAAAGTAGTCTCCCTTCCCTTTATCTGAAAATGATCCCTGTGACACAGATTTAGTAAGTTTCTGTTTTAATCCCCTCTATTTTAATGTAACTTTCTATAACATACTGTAAATTGTCTCTTTTTGTAAAATTCTGTATCTTTTTATAATCAATGACAATTTTTCAGATTAAATCTATAATATTTAATAGCGCCGATCCCCACGACCGCCATGCATGCTTCATGTTACCAATCGGGTATTAGATCTGCTTGTGATTGGTGGTGGCAGCACAATATTGTGAGCTTGGTGGTGACTGGACCGAGGTACATATATATTCCTAGCTAGAACCAGTGGTATATATACATGATGTCACTGCAAGTGCCTCAAGATTCTGCATAAATTTGATCAGCTGTGCTCATTTCTTTTATCCTCTGTCAATACCCTGATTGGCCAGTAGGAAAAGGGGGTGCCAGAGAGCTGCAAGTTCCTGACTAGTTAATGACAGCAATCTCCTAGACAGACAGGTCTATAGTGTGTGTATAGGGAGAGACCTGTCCGTCTAGGGGAGTGGGGCAGGGAGAAGCTGCTGTGGACCTGCCTCCAACTGACTAGTCATGTGAGACACACGCTCTCTAATTTCTCTGAAATGCCTCAGCATACCACATATACCGTGCTGCGGTAACTGAGCCAGAATCTGTTCACGCTCAGAATGTAGAAGCCGATGATTGGTTCCCTTTAAGCCGCGGACGTTCAGAATGGCTGCCTATTGGTGGATGACCCCGGTGACCACTGAAATAAAGAAAATCTGTAAATTTGCTCTTTCCATAATTGAACTGACCTGAAAAACATCTTACCAGATGATTTTTACCGCATGAACAACATAACAAAAACTAATCCCTCCATAAATGATGGAATTGAGTGTCATCTCTTCCATCGCCCGCCCAGCATTGTGATTGACAATCTGGCATATGTCTGTTGTGTCATAGCTCTGGAGATGATCGGAGTTACTCTCGCTGGATGGTGCTGGTGTGTCAGTTGCAAGGGCCGGGGTACTCAGCAGCTGGGCCAGAGATTAGTTCACATTAGTCGTGCCCATCAGCTGTGGTCCTAACCGCACATGTTAAGAGGTAGAGATAGGGATAAACTTTGTTGGTTGACACCATTTTGGATAATCAGCCAGATGTGGCTGGCACTACAGGGGATCCCTGGTAGATAGGTGATAGTGGCAGCACAAATGTTTAACCCTTCCCAACCAGGGCTGGCTCCCAGGGAGATGATGAAGGTGATGATGGTGGTGTTGGTGTGGTGTAGTGGAGGAAGGAGACACAAGGAGTCAGTCTTTGCTTTACATTTTACTGCAGGTTGCTGCAACAGGTCCAGGGTATACAACCACCACCAAGCAGGTGGTCTGGCCAGTCTGATGAGAACTGTAGTCTGCTCTGCTGGGTGAGTAATATGGCCTTCTTGCTGACTTCCCTTGTTTGTAGGTGTCTTGCTGCCTTTAGCTATCCAGTACTCCCTCTTAGTTCCTGTGGGTTACCTCCTACTAGACTGGTAGTGTGAAACATACAGGTATCTGTGCTCAGAGCAGTTCCCTGAGCCTCTCTCTGTACTACTGTTGCCCCAGAAAGCTCCACTTGTGTGGCCACTGAGCATAAAACCCACCAACCTCAAATTTCTGCCACCAGGCCCTGTAAGACTGAGTGGCCTGGATACAGTTATTATACTTTGGAGGTCGGCCTCTACCATGCTGCGGGGCAGTGAGGCTGCCGATCATACTGAGCATGTGCTAGATCTCCACAGCATAGACAGTGAAGATGGCTTGTGTGGTTGGAGCTTACAGCCTGAATACACATGGACTCCTATAATTTAGCAGTCTATAGCCAGAATCGGTGTCCAAAAAGATGGAATTATTCTAGGATGGATTCGCATAGCAAGTACACCAAACTCTTCAGGGTCAAGCCATGTATTACATGATATATACCGATTATATTGATAGTGTACTATGATCCTCTGTAATATGATAAATATGAGCCATCTATTATAGTGGAGTGGCCCCGTCAGGCACTGGGGCCCCAGGTGGATTTTGCAGCCCCTGTATATGCAGTGTACCTCACACCCGGGTAGTAGGGGCAGGTGGCATTATTAGGCCCGGACATAGATGCTGAGCGCTGATATGGCTATTCTGTGGTGTTGTGCAGTTTGGGGTGTCACAGAGGACCTCTTTGGTCCCCGGGGCTCCAGACCAATTCCCAGGATATGTGGTGCTCCTGCAGTCTCCTACATTGTTTGAATTGCCATGTCTGAAGGGAATTGAAGTTCTCTCTGCTGGAGGTCCGAAGCAATGACACACTTGCTGATCCCTGACCAAGAGGATGAGCATTAGGACCTGTTTTTCTGAGTCACTTCAGTCTCTGGTTGGGGAGAGGGGTTAGTTGCAGTTAGGGAGGGAGAGTGAAGGAGGAAGGGTATGGGGAAGGTAGCTGGAGCTACTTGTCGCACAGAACACACTACTAGCAGAGTTACCAGTCCCTAGGCTACTCAAGGATTACAAAGCCCAAGGGCAGAAGCTGGAGACTAGTGAATTCCATGTTCACAAGACACGTTTGTGGAATGTTCCGGGGCACCAGCAATACCAAGAGCTATAGAACTGCTGGAAGAGCTTGCATTGCGAAGCCTGGCTGCAGATAACCCACATAGAAGCAAGAGGGAGTCCAGGAAAGCTCAAATGCACCTTGAAACCTATTAAAAACCACTGAAGTAAGCAGGAAAGCTATTTTTCTCATACAGTAGGGTGGACTACAATTCCCATTAGACTGGCCAGACTGCATTCCTTCCTGTAGAAATGTACCATTTTGTACAATGGTTTACAGGATCACAGAATAATAATTCGTAGCCTCTTCAGGATTTAGCCGCAATGCCGAATTACAGGTTCCAGCTCGTGGCAACTGGACTGACACGCTAACGTGGCCAATCTATACCTGAGGGTTGGCTTTGCTGCGTTGGGCTCTAGCATTGAACCCTCGGTGTTTTGGACTACCAACTATAGCATGCATGATGCTGAGTGCCAGTGGCGTAACTTGAAGCTCATGAGCCTTGATGCGAAAGCTTTAAAAGGCCCCCATTTATTGCAAATCTTCAACAGTAGAGGTCTTTTTTTATAGGACAAAGGGACTTTTGGGGCCCCCTAGGCTCCAGGGCCCGGGTGTAATTGACACCCCTACATCTATTGTAGTTACGCCCCTGCTGAGTGCTACTTGCCAGCGTCCAGACCTTTCCAGATTCTGTATTTAGGTTCTCTGCATAAGGCAGGAACATGCCTATATTTCTTCTGTTGGTTGTTCTTGGTTGTTAGGGCTCTGAAAGACTGTTTGGCAAGGTACTCAATCCTAGCAGCCCTTGTACCTTGCTCCTCACCCCTTGTCAGGCCTGTCTCAATCCACAACTGCCGATTGCCATCTGCCAACTCTCTCTCTGTCTCTGCCAACTTTCTCTGTTCTCCAATTCAGTCCCTTGTCCTTTACTGCCACCTGCTGCTCTACAGTGGTATTGCAGAGCAACAACTTACATTGAATCTAAAAGAATGACACCAGACAATACATCAAGGCAGGAATTTTTCCATAGGCTTCAATGACTGCAGAAACGTTTGTAATGGCCCTTCTGGGATTTTTGGGATAATATACAGCAGATATTTACAGAGTCCTCATGATAAGTATTACACGCAGCACACACGTTACTGCAGCACATGAGGCGTGAAGGTGGGATGTAGATCCCTCAGCGACTACTAAATGAGTCTGGGAAATTTAGGGTTTACCCCAAAGGGATCTTTACTGGTGGCCATATTGGACATCACCTACTTTCTGATATGTCCAGATTCAATGTTTTGTAAAGCATGGGGCAGCATTCTTGGGTTGGAGATGACAAATGGTTGTCTTTTTGTAGTCTACGTCCTCTATTTTGGAACCTCTAGCGGCGGCTCTTGCGGCTTTGCCGCGGCGGCTTAGACTTGGTTCGAGGCTGTGGTCTGGGGCTTGCTCGCTAGGATGATTTCCCGGTAGGGCCGGTTTGTTCTGTTGAAGGGCCGGCGTGGCCTCACACGGTGTCACTGTCTGCCCTGGGGCAAGCGGGGGCAGGCGTCGGCTCCTGGTTGGCTTTCCTTTCCGGCCTCCTGGAGTCGGCTCCTCCTGCCGGTTCGGGGCCAGAACTGGGGCATTTATTGTGCAGTCATCCTGGGTGCCGCTGCTCAGGTACCCGGGGCCGGTCTCACCCATGGGGGTCGGGAGTTTGCGCTGCAGATTGTTAGGTAGGGATCTGTTTATCTCCACGTCTTCCTCTGTAAAGGATAAGAAAACGTAGTCACATGATCAGAGGAACACAACAATGATTGGCTGTTATATCTGTATATTCTGCACTTATTTGTGAAGCTGTCACTAGAGGGCGCACTACCTGGATATCTGCATCCTTACTTTGTGACTGCTGTAAAATCATTGCTGTACATGTAAAAAGGGAAAAGCGGATAATAAAATGAGAGCGGCAGATGTGTGCACAAATACAGCGCCGTGCAAAAGTCTTAGGCAGGTGTGGTTAATGCTGCAGAATAAGAAGCTTCAGACACAGAAGGGTTAATAGGTTATTCTTATCAATGAACAAAATAAAAAGTGACTGAAGACAAGAGAAATGTAAAATATCCTCAGTATTCAGTGATCACCCGTCTATTCCATCCTCAGTGTTCAGTATTCCTCCGTCCTCAGTATTCAGTGACCGCCCGTCTCCTCCATCCTCAGTATTCAGTGATCGCCTGTTTCCTCCATCCTCAGTATTCAGTGATTGCCCGTCTCCTCCATCCTCAGTGTTCAGTGACCGCCCGTCTCCTCCATCCTCAGTATTCAGTGACCGCCCGTCTCCTACATCCTTAGTATTCAGTGACCGCCCGTCTCCTCCATCCTCAGTATTCAGTGACCGCCCGTCTCCTCCGTCCTCAGTTTTCAGTGACCGCCCGGCTCCTCCGTCCTCAGTATTCAGTGACCGCCCGTCTCCTCCATCCTCAGTATTCAGTGACTGCCCGTCTCCTACATCCTCAGTATTTAGTGACCGTCCGTCTCCTCCGTCCTCAGTATTCAGTGACCGCCCGTCTCCACCATCCTCAGTATTCAGTGACCGCCCGTCTTCTTCATCCTCAGTATTCAGTGACTGCCCGTCTCCTCCGTCCTCAGTATTCAGTGACCTGCGGTCTCCTCCATCCTCAGTATTCAGTGACCGCCCGTCTCCTCCGTCCTCAGTATTCAGTGACCGCCCGTCTTCTTCATCCTCAGTATTCAGTGACCGCCCGTCTTCTCCATCCTCAGTATTCAGTGACCGCCCGTCTCCTCCATCCTCAGTATTCAGTGACCGCCCGTCTCCTCTATCCTCAGTATTCAGTGACCGCCCGTCTCCTCCATCCTCAGTATTCAGTGACCGTCCGTCTCCTCAATCCTCAGTATTCAGTGACCGCCCGTCTCCTCTATCCTCAGTATTCAGTGACCGCCCGTCTCCTACATCCTCAGTATTCAGTGACTGCCCATCTCCTACATCCTCAGTATTTAGTGACCGTCCGTCTCCTCCGTCCTCAGTATTCAGTGACCGCCCGTCTTCTTCATCCTCAGTATTCAGTGACCGCCCGTCTCCTCCATCCTCAGTATTCAGTGACCGCCCGTCTCCTCCGTCCTCAGTATTCAGTGACCGCCCGTCTTCTTCATCCTCAGTATTCAGTGACCGCCCGTCTCCTACATCCTCAGTATTCAGTGACCGCCCGTCTTCTTCATCCTCAGTATTCAGTGACCGCCCGTCTCCTACATCCTCAGTATTCAGTGACCGTCTGTCTCCTCCATCCTCAGTATTCAGTGACTGCCCGTCTCCTCCGTCCTCAGTATTCAGTGACCGCCCGTCTCCTTCATCCTCAGTATTCAGTGACTGCCCGTCTCCTCCGTCCTCAGTATTCAGTGACCGCCCGTCTCCTCCATCCTCAGTATTTAGTGACCGCCCGTCTCCTCTATCCTTAGTATTCAGTGACTGCCTGTCTCCTCCGTCCTCAGTATTCAGTGACCGCCCGTCTCTTCCATCCTCAGTATTCCGTGACCGCCCGTCTCCTCCATCCTCAGTATTCAGTGACCGCCCGTCTCCTCTGTCCTCAGTATTCAGTGATCGCCCGTCTCCTCCGTCCTCAGTATTCAGTGACCGCCCGTCTCCTCCATCCTCAGTATTCAGTGATTGCCCGTCTCCTCCGTCCTCACTATTCAGTGACCGCCTGGAGGGCTGAGCTGTGACTGCACTCTCTGGCATCACTGAGGGGTCTCCGGTCCTAATACTGACCCCTCTCTATCAGCTATAAATGCTGGAGTGTTAGTGCTGGTGACCCCTCCACCTCCCGCTGAGGACGGGGCTGTATGTTCCCATCTGACCCCTGACAGGACACTGCAGCTCCATTCTGAAGATTCCCAGAGCTGACAATTTCTCCAAACTGCTGTGGGAAAGTGGAATGTGGAGCAGCGCTGAGGTGTCCTGTCAGGGGTCAGATGGGCACACACAGCCACGTCCTCAGCTGAGGTGTCCTGTCAGGGGTCAGATGGGCACATACAGCCCCATCCTCAGCTGAGGTGTCCTGTCAGGGGTCAGATGGGCACATACAGCCCCATCCTCAGCTGAGGTGTCCTGTCAGAGGTCAGATGGGCACATACAGCCCCGTCCCCAGCTGAGGTGTCCTGTCAGGGGTCAGATGGGCACACACAGCCACGTCCTCAGCTGAGGTGTCCTGTCAGGGGTCAGATGGGCACATACAGCCCCGTCCTCAGCTGAGGTGTCCTGTCAGGGGTCAGATGGGCACATACAGCCCCGTCCTCAGCTGAGGTGTCCTGTCAGGGGTCAGGTGGGCACATACAGCCCCGTCCTCAGCTGAGGTGTCCTGTCAGGGGTCAGATGGGCACATACAGCCCCGTCCTCAGGTGAGGTGTCCTGTCAGGGTTCAGATGGGCACATACAGCCCCGTCCTCAGCTGAGGTGTCCTGTCAGGGGTCAGGTGGGCACATACAGCCCCGTCCTCAGCTGAGGTGTCCTGTCAGGGGTCAGATGGGCACATACAGCCCCGTCTTCAGCTGAGGTGTCCTGTCAGGGGTCAGGTGGGCACATACAGCCCCGTCCTCAGCTGAGGTGTCCTGTCAGGGGTCAGATGGGCACATACAGCCCCGTCCTCAGCTGAGGTGTCCTGTCAGGGGTCAGATGGGCACATACAGCCCCGTCCTCAGCTGAGGTGTCCTGTCAGGGGTCAGGTGGGCACATACAGCCCCGTCCTCAGCTGAGGTGTCCTGTCAGGGGTCAGGTGGGCACATACAGCCCCGTCCTCAGCTGAGGTGTCCTGTCAGGGTTCAGATGGGCACATACAGCCCCGTCCTCAGCTGAGGTGTCCTGTCAGATGTCAGATGGGCACACACAGCCCCGTCCTCAGCTGAGGTGTCCTGTCAGGGTTCAGATGGGCACACACAGCCCCGTCCTCAGCTGAGGTGTCCTGTCAGGGTTCAGATGGGCACATACAGCCCCGTCCTCAGCTGAGGTGTCCTGTCAGGGTTCAGATGGGCACACACAACCACGTCCTCAGCTGAGGTGTCCTGTCAGGGGTCAGATGGCCACATACAGCCTCGTCCTCAGCTGAGGTGTCCTGTCAGGGGTCAGATGGGCACATACAGCCCCGTCCTCAGCTGAGGTGTCCTGCCAGGGGTCAGGTGGGCACATACAGCCCCGTCCTCAGCTGAGGTGTCCTGTCAGGGGTCAGGTGGGCACATACAGCCCCGTCCTCAGCTGAGGTGTCCTGTCAGGGGTCAGATGGGCACATACAGCCACGTCCTCAGCTGAGGTGTCCTGTCAGGGGTCAGATGGGCACATACAGCCCCGTCCTCAGCTGAGGTGTCCTGTCAGGGTTCAGATGGGCACACACAACCACGTCCTCAGCTGAGGTGTCCTGTCAGGGGTCAGGTGGGCACATACAGCCCGTCCTCAGCTGAGGTGTCCTGTCAGGGTTCAGATGGGCACACACAGCCCCGTCCTCAGCTGAGGTGTCCTGTCAGGGGTCAGGTGGGCACATACAGCCCCGTCCTCAGCTGAGGTGTCCTGTCAGGGTCAGATGGGCACATACAGCCCGTCCTCAGCTGAGGTGTCCTGTCAGGGGTCAGATGGGCACAACAGCCCCGTCCTCAGCTGAGGTGTCCTGCCAGGGGTCAGGTGGGCACATACAGCCCCGTCTCATTCAGGCATGGAGGCGGTCACCAGCACTAACACTCCAGGATTTATCGCTGAAAGAGATGTCATTAATCACATCTATTTATGCATTTAAACTTTGAACTTTTCAACCTTTTGCCACATTTCAGGCTTCAAACATAAAGATATAAATTCTAATATTTTTGTGAAGAATCAACAACAAGTGGGACACAATCGTGAGGGGGAACAAAATTTATTGGATATTTTAAACTTTTTTAACATAAAACACTGAGGCGTGGGGCGTGCAATATTATTCAGCCCCTTTACTGTCAGTGCAGCAAACTCCCTCCAGAAGATCAGTGAGGATCTCTGAATGATCCAATGTTGTCCTAAATGATTGGTAATGATAAATAGGATCCACCTGTGTGTAATCAAGTCTCCGTATAAATGCACCTGCTCTGTGATAGGCTCAGGGGTCTGTATCCAGTGCAGAGAGCATCATGAAGGCCAAGGAACACACCAGGCAGGTCCGAGATACTGGATGCCCCTAGATAAAATGGGAATTGGTTGGTGATATCAACTTCCTGTTTGTGGCACATTAGTATATGGGAGGGGGAAAACATTTCCAGATGGGTGGTGACCATGGCGGCCATTTTGAAGTCGGCCATTTTGGATCCAACTTTATTTTTTTTTAATGGGAACAGGGTCATGTGACGCATCAAGCTAATTGAGAATTTAAGAAAAAACAATGGTGTGCTTGGTTTTAACATAACTTTATTGTTTCATGAGTTATTTACAAGTTTATGACCACTTATAAAATGTGTTCAAAGTGCCAAATACTGAGGATGGAGGAGACAGGAGGTCAATGAATACTGAGGATGGAGGAGACAGGAGGTCAATGAATACTGAGGATGGAAGAGACGGGCGGTCACTGAATACTGAGGATGGAGGAGACGGGCGGTCACTGAATACTGAGGACGGAAGAGACGGGCGATCACTGAATACTGAGGATGGAGGAGACGGGTAGTCACTGAATACTGAGGACGGAGGAGACGGGCAGTCACTGAATACTGAGGACGGAGGAGACGGGCTGTCACTGAATACTGAAAACAGAGGAGACAGCCGGTCACTGAATACTGAGGATGGAGGAGATGGGCGGTCACTGAATACTGAGGACGGAGGAGACGGGCAATCACTGAATACTGAGGACGGAGGAGACGGGCTGTCACTGAATACTGAGGACGGAGGAGACGGGCGATCACTGAATACTGAGGATGTGAAAAAGAGAAATTGTTTGGAGTGGCACTAAGACACGGGATCCACCAGTCACACGTTTAATAGAGCAGATGCATTAAGGGGAGAGAGAAGAAACGTGTATATAAGACCGGGATCAGGGAAGAAATGTATACAACACTCAATCAGAGTGAAAAAATAAATTTTATTACAAATCCATGTGAGTAAGGTAAAGAAGCACAAACATTAAAACCATCTAAAAAATGTGCAACACCGCACGAGATATATCACAGATACATGCCTCCTATGATTTATAGCGAATGCTAAACCTGCAGAATTCACCTGGTAACAGGAAGCAAAAATAAATAAATGATAACACAAATTCCCATAATAAGGAAACCAGATACGCAGTAAGGTCACCTAACTGTTAGGGCAAAGAATAGACAAGGTAGTAACTACATCTGAGGCTCAATGCAAATAATACAAGGCAAAAAATGCAATTGAGAAGCAAATAAGAACCTCTGATATTGCCCTATTCAAAGTGGGACAAGAATAGACCATGCACGAGAAAAAGTGCAATGGGAAAACTGCATATCTGAAATTAGAAATGAAAATTGCAAGTTAGTCACCAGTCATCATACACCTGCAGGCAGGGAGGCATAAAAGCGTGGCTCTGGACCAGAGCCACGCTTTTATGCCTCCCTGCCTGCAGGTGTATGATGACTGGTGACTAACTTGCAATTTTCATTTCTAATTTCAGATATGCAGTTTTCCCATTGCACTTTTTCTCGTGCATGGTCTATTCTTGTCCCACTTTGAATAGGGCAATATCAGAGGTTCTTATTTGCTTCTCAATTGCATTTTTTGCCTTGTATTATTTGCATTGAGCCTCAGATGTAGTTACTACCTTGTCTATTCTTTGCCCTAACAGTTAGGTGACCTTACTGCGTATCTGGTTTCCTTATTATGGGAATTTGTGTTATCATTTATTTATTTTTGCTTCCTGTTACCAGGTGAATTCTGCAGGTTTAGCATTCGCTATAAATCATAGGAGGCATGTATCTGTGATATATCTCGTGCGGTGTTGCACATTTTTTAGATGGTTTTAATGTTTGTGCTTTTTTACCTTACTCACATGGATTTGTAATAAAATTTATTTTTTCACTCTGATTGAGTGTTGTATACATTTCTTCCCTGATCCCGGTCTTATATACACGTTTCTTCTCTCTCCCCTTAATGAATACTGAGGATGGAGGAGACGGGCGGTCACTGAATACTGAGGACAGAGGAGACGGGCAGTCACTGAATACTGAGGATGGAGGAGACGGGCGGTCACTGAATACTGAGGATGGAGGAGACAGGAGGTCACTGAATACTGAGGATGGAGGAGACGGGCGGTCACTGAATACTGAGGACGGAAGAGACAGGCGGTCACTGAATACTGAGGATGGAGGAGACGGGCGGTCACTGAATACTGAGGATGGAGGAGACGGGCGGTCACTGAATACTGAGGACGGAAGAGACAGGCGGTCACTGAATACTGAGGACGGAGGAGACGGCTGTCACTGAATACTGAGGACGGAGGAGACGGGCGATCACTGAATACTGAGGATGGAGGAGACGGGCGGTCACTGAATACTGAGGACAGAGGAAACGGGCAGTCACTGAATACTGAGGATGGAGGAGACGGGCGGTCACTGAATACTGAGGATGGAGGAGACGGGCGGTCACTGAATACTGAGGATGGAGGAGATGGGCGGTCACTGAATACTGAGGACGGAGGAGACGGGCGGTCACTGAATACTGAGGATGGAGGAGACGGGCGGTCACTGAATACTGAGGATGGAGGAGACGGGCGGTCACTGAATACTGAGGATGGAGGAGACGGGCGGTCACTGAATACTGAGGATGGAGGAGACAGGCGGTCACTGAATACTGAGGATGGAGAAGACGGGCGGTCACTGAATACTGAGGATGGAGGAGACGGGCGGTCACTGAATACTGAGGATGGAGGAGACGGGCGGTCACTGAATACTGAGGATGGAGGAGACGGGCGGTCACTGAATACTGAGGACGGAGGAGACGGGCGGTCACTGAATACTGAGGATGGAGGAGACGGGCGGTCACTGAATACTGAGGATGGAGGAGACGGGCGGTCACTGAATACTGAGGATGGAGGAGATGGGCGGTCACTGAATACTGAGGACGGAGGAGACGGGCGGTCACTGAATACTGAGGACGGAGGAGACGGGCGGTCACTGAATACTGAGGAGACGGGTGGTCACTGAATACTGAGGATGGAGGAGATGGGCGGTCACTGAATACTGAGGATGGAGGAGACGGGCGATCACTGAATACTGAGGATGGAGGAGATGGGCGGTCACTGAATACTGAGGACGGAGGAGACGGGCGGTCACTGAATACTGAGGATGGAGGAGATGGGCGGTCACTGAATACTGAGGGAATTTATATTTCTCTTTTTCTTCAGGCATTTTGTATTTTGTTCTATTCTTATAACCGTATTACTGTGCAGCATTTTTTCTGCACCTACCTAAAACTTTCTCACAGTTCGGAATATTATGTCATGTGAATGTGTCTGTGTGTGATGTGTGAGGTTACTCTCACCGGTTCGGCTGCCTCTTCTCCAAGGCTTGTACTTCACAGAATAAACAACCAGAGCGATGAAGATGATGAGAGCGACTCCTCCACCTGCAACACTCACAATCAGATACAGGTCCCACCCTGGAGAGACAAAGATGAGGCAGAGCGGGTGAGGCAGAGCTGATGTGGCAAAAAGGTGAGGCAGAGCAGGTGAGGCAGAGCGGATGAGGCGGAGTGGTGGCTGTATAAATCTGTATGTAGTAAGCTCCTTCTAGTGGTGGGTGTATAAATCTGTATGTAGTGAGCTCCTTCTAGTGGTGACTGTATAAATCTGTATGTAGTGAGCTCCCTCTAGTGGTGACTGTATAAATCTGTATATAGTTGGCTCCCCTAGTGGTGGCTGTGTATATTATATGTAGTGAGCTCCCTCTAGTGGTAATTGTATAAATCTGTATGTAGTGAGCTCCCTCTAGTGGAGACTGTATAAATCTGTATGTAGTGAGCTCCCTCTAGTGGTGACTGTATAAATCTGTATATAGTGAGCTCCTTCTAGTGGTGGCTATCTCAATCTGTATATAGTAAGCTCCCTCTAGTGGTGGCTGTATAAATCTGTATGTAGTGAGCTCCCTCTAGTGGAGACTGTATAAATCTGTATATAGTGAGCTCCTTCTAGTGGTGGCTGTTTAAATGTGTATGCACTGAGCTTTCCCTAGTGGTGGCTGTATAAATCTGTATGTAGTGAGCTCCCTCTAGTGGTGGCTGTATAAATCTGTATGTAGTTAGATACCTCTAGTAGTGGCTGTATAAATCTGTATATAGTGATCTCACTCTAATGGTGGCTGTATAAATCTATATGTAGTGAGCTCCCTAGTGGTGACTGTATAAATATGTATGTAGTGCGCTCCCTCTAGTGATGTCTGTATAAATCTGTATGTAGTCAGATCCTTCTAGGCATGGTTGCATAGACTGTATGTAGTACGTATGTATGTATATAGTGAGCTCTCACTAGTGGTGGCTGTATAAATCTGTATATAGTGAGCTCTCACTAGTGGTGGCTGTATAAATCTGTATGTAGTCAGATCCGTCTAGGCATGGTTGCATAGATTGTATGTAGTACGCCCCCTCTAGTGGTGACTGTATAAATCTGTATGTAGTGAGCTCCACCTAGTGGTGACAGTATAAATCTGTATGTAGTCAGATCCTTCTAGGCATGGTTGCATAGATTGTATGTAGTACACCCCCTCCAGTGGTGGCTGTATAAATCTGTGGTGAGGTCCCTCTAGTGGTGACTGTACAAATCTGTAAGTAATGCATAACTGACTTTTACTGGAGGATAAGGCATGGTGTAACAGCAGAATAGTGACTGCAGCTCTGTAATTACATTACATAGATACCCCGTGAGGGGCTGCTTTGGGTCACTTTATTACCGCAATTGATCGTGTCCATTATTTCATGCTCCTGAGCGCGGTTGCTGATGACACATTTTATATTCACATTCTGCTCCTTTGTGGTTCTCGTAATAGACTTTTCCACTGTGGTTTGGGATTTTGAGCCCAAAAAAAGCGTTAAATTTGCTGTATTCCGCGCTGACGTGCTGCAGTAGACGATGGCGCCGCCACTGGTGCAGTTAGAGGTCAGGACCGGCGGCTGCAATATCTCTGCAACAGAGAAAAGAGTAAGACCATGTGTTACTGCTGGATTAGGCCCACCCACAACACACCTACTGCACAGCATGCCAGAATAACCCCGCCCACAACACACCTACTGCACAGCATGCCAGAATAACCCCGCCCACAACACACCTACTGCACAGCATGCCAGGATAACCCGCCACAACATACCTACTGCACGGCATGCCAAAATACCCCCACCCACAACACACCTACTGCACAGCATGCCAGAATAACCCCGCCCACAACACACCTACTGCACAGCATGCCAGAATAACCCGCACTCCAACACACCTACTGCACGGCATGCCAGAATAACTCCACCCACAACACACTTACTGCACGGCATGCCAGAATAACCTCACTCAAAACACACCTACTGCACAGCATGCCAGAATAACTCTGCCCATAACACACCTAGTGCACAGCTTGCCAGAATAACCCCACTTCAAGATACCTACTCCACATCATGACAGAATAACCCCACTCCAACACACCTACTGCACAGCATGCCAGAATACCCCCACCCACAACACACCTACTGCACAGCATGCCAGAATACCCCCACCCACAACACACCTACTGCACGGCATGCCAGAATCTGCCCACAACACACCTACTGCACAGCATGCCAGAATAACCCTACCCAGAACATACCTACTGAACGGCATGCCAGAATAACCGCACTCTAACACACCTACTGCATGGCATGCCAGAATAACTCCACCCACAACACACCTACTGCACAGCATGCCATTATACCCCACCCACAACACACCTACAGCACGGCATGCCAGAATAACTCCACCCACAACACACATACTGCACAGCATGCCAGAATAACCCCACTTCAACACATCTACTGCACAGCATGCCAGAATACCCACACCCACAACACACCTACTGCACGGCATGCCAGAATAACCCCACTCCAACACACACCTACTGCAGAGCATGCCAGAATACCCCCACCCAAACACACCTACTGCACAGCTTGCCAGAATACCCCCCCACAACACACCTACTGCACGGCATTGCAGAATAACCTCACTCACAACACACCTACTGCACAGCAGGCCAGAATAACTCTGCCTATAACACACCTACTGCACAGCATGACAGAATAACCCCACTCCAACACACCTACTGCACAGCATGCCAGAATACTCCCACCCACAACACACCTACTGCACAGCATGCCAGAATACCCCACCCACAACACACCTACTGCATAGCATGCCAGAATACCCCCACCCACAACACACCTACTGCACGGCATGCCAGCATCCGCCCACAACACACCTACTGCATAGCATGCCAGAATAACCCCACCCACAACATACCTACTGCACAGCATGCCAGAATAACCGTACTCCAACACACCTACTGCATGGCATGCCAGAATAACTCCACTCACAATACACATACTGCACAGCATGCCAGAATAACCCCACTCCAACACACCTACTGCACAGCATGCCATTATACCCCACCCACAACACACCGACTGCACGGCATGCCAGAATAACCACCCACACTCAAACACACACCTACTGCACGCATGCCAGAATACCCTCACCCACAACACACCTACTGCACCAGCATCCACGTATACCCACACCCACAACCACACCTACTGCACAGCATGCCAGAAATACCCCCACCCACCACACACTACTGCACAGCACACTGCTATAACCTCGCCCACAACACACCTACTGCACAGCATAAGAGAATAAACTCACCCACTACACACCTACTGCACAGCATGCCAGAATAGGCTCGCCAACAACACACCTACTGCACAGCATGAGAGAATAACCCCACTCCAATACACGTACATGCCAGAATACCCCCACCCACAACACACCTACTGCACAGCATGCCAGAATACCCCACCCACAACACACCTACTGCACAGCATGCCAGAATACCCCCACCCAGAACACACCTACTGCAAAGCATGCCAGAATAGCCCCACTCCAACACACCTACTGCACAGCATGAGAGAATAACCCCACTCCAACACACTTACTGCACAGCATGCCAGAATACCCCACCCACAACACACCTACTGCACAGCATGCTAGAATGCCCCCACCCACAACACACCTACTGCACAGAATGCCAGAATAACCCCACTCCAACACACCTACTGCACAGCATTCCAGAATAACAGCACTCCAACACACCTACTGCACAGCAAGCCAGAATACCCCCACCCACAACACACCTACTGCACAACATGCCAGAATAACTCCGCCCAAAACACACCTACTGCACAGCATGCCAGAATAACCCCACTGCAACACACCTACTGCACAGCATGCCAGAATACCCCCACACAACAACACCTACTGCACAGCATGCCAGAATACCCCACCCACAACACACCCACTGCACAGCATGCCAGAATACCCCACCCACAACACACCTACTGCACGGCATGCCAGAATACCCCCCCACAACACACCTACTGCATAGCATGCCAGAATACCCCCACCCAAAACACACGTACTACATGGCATGCCAGAATAACCCGCCCACAACACACCTACTGCACGGCATGCCGAAATAACTCCACCCACAACACACATACTGCACAGCATGGCAGAATAACCCCACTCCAACACAGCTACTGCACAGCATTCCAGAATACCCCCACCCACAACACACCTACTGCATGGCATGCCAGAACAACCCATCTCCAACACACACCTACTGCACAGCATGCCAGAATACCCCCACCCACAACACACCTACTGCACAGCATGCCAGAATACCCAACCCACAACACACGTACTGAACAGCATGCCAGAATACCCCCACCCAAAACGCACGTACTGTACGGCATGCCAGAATAACCCCAACCCCAACAGACCTACTGCAAGGCATTGCAGAATAACCTCACTCACAGCACACCTACTGCACAGCATGCCAGAATAACTCTGCCCATAAAACACCTACTGCACAGCATGCCTGAATAACCCCACTCTAACACACCTATTGCACAGCATGCCAGTATACCCCCACCCACAACACACCTACTGCACAGCATGCCAGAATACCCCACCCACAACACACATACTGCACAGCATGCCAGAATACCCCCACTCACAACACACCTACTGCACGACATGCCAGAATAACCCCACCCACAACACACCTACTGCACAGCATGCCAGAATAACCCCACCCACAAAATACCTACTGCACGGCATGCCAGAATAACCCCACTCCAACACACCTACTGCACAGCATGCCAGAATACCCCCACCCACAACACACCTACTGCACAGCATGCCAGAATAACCCCGCCCACAACATACTTACGACATTGCGCCCAGGAATAACTCCACCCCAGACTTACCCTGCCAACAACACATCTACCACGCAGCACCCACAGATTAACTCTGCCAACACACCTAACACACAGCACCCCAGAATAACCCCACGAAACACGCCTACCATGCAGCCCCCAGAATATCCAACACACCTACTGCACAGCATGCCAGAATAACCCCGCCCACAACACACCTACTGCACGGCATGCCAAAATACCGCCACCCACAACACACCTACTGCACAGCATGCCAGAATAACCCCACCCACAACACACCTACTGCACAGCATGCCAGAATACCCCCACCCACAACACACCTACTGCACAGCATGCCAGAATACCCCCACCCACAACACACCTACTGCACAGCATGCCAGAATACCCCCACCCACAACACACCTACTGCACAGCATGCCAGAATGCCACCACCCACAACACACCTACTGCACAGCATGCCAGAATAACCCCGCCCACAACACAGCTACTGCATGGCATGCCAGAATAACCCCACCCACAATACCTACTGCACAGCATGCCAGAATAACCCCACTCCAACACACCTACTGCACGGCATGCCAGAATACCCCCACCCACAACACACCTACTGCACAGCATGCCAGAATACCCCCACCTACAACACACCTACTACACAGCATGGCAGAATAACCCCACCCACAACACACATACTGCACAGCGCGCCTGAATAACCCCACTCCAACACACCTACTGCACAGCATGCCAGAATAACCCCACTCCAACACACCTACTGCACAGCATGCCAGAATAACCCCACTCCAACACACCTACTGCACAGCATGCCAGAATACCCCCACCCACAACACACTTATGACATAGCGCCCTGGAATAACCCCACCCACAACACTTCTACTACACAGCACCACAGAATAACTTTGCCCAATAACACCTACTGCTCTGCACCCACAGATTAACCCTGCCAACATAGCTACCACACAGCACCCCAGAATAACCCCACCCACAACACGTCTATCATACAGCACCCCAGATTTACCCTGTCAACAACACACTAGCCACAGAGCACCCCATAATTACCCCGCCAACAACACACCTACCACGCAGCACCCACAGATTAACTCTGCCAACACACTTACCACACAGCACCCCAGAATAACAGCACACAACACGCCTACCATGCAGCCCCCAGAATATCCCTGCCCACAATATACCGCACTGCAAACACAGATTAACCATGCCAACAACACACCTACTGCACTGCACCCCAGAATAACCCCACCCACAACACACGTACCACGCAGAACCACAGAATATCCTCACCCACAACACACCTACTTGGCAGCACCCACAGATTAACCCGGTCAACAACTCACCTACCATGCAGCAACCCAGAATAACCCTGCCCACAACACACATACCAGGTAGCACCCACAGATTAACCCTACCCACAACATACCCACCGGGCAGCAACCCAGAACATACTCACCCACAACACACTTACTGCACTGTAAAGCTGAATATCCCTGGCCACAACACACCTACTGCGCAACACCCAAACATAACCCTGCCCCCAATACATCTACTGCGCAGCACCCCACAATAACCCCACCCACAATATATCTACTGTGCAGCACCCCACAATAACCCCACCCACAACACACCTACTGCGCAGCACCCAAAAATAACCCTGCCCACAATACAGCATCCCACAATAACCCCACCCATAATACACTGAACTAAGAGCACCGCAGAATATCCCGACCCACAATACACTGAATGCAGAGCACCCCAGAATAACCCTACCCAATAAACATCTACTGCTCTGCACCCACAGCTTAACCTTGCCAACACACCTACCGCACAGCGCCCAGAATAACACCACCCACAACACATCCACTACATAGCACCCCAAAAAAACCTTCCCACAAGACATCCACTACACATCACCACAGAATAACCCTGTCCAATAAAAACCTACTGTTCTGCACCCACAGATTAACCCTGCCAACACAACTACCATGCAGCACCCCAGAATAAACCCACCGACAACACGTCTACTATACAGCATTCTAGAATGACCCCGTCAACAACACATACCACGCAGCACCCCACAATTACCCCGCCAACAACACACCTAAACACAGCACCCACAGATTAACCCGCCAACAACACATGTACCATGCAGCACCACTGAATATCCCTGCCTACAACACATCCACTGTGCAGCACCACTGAATATCCCTGCCTACAACACATCCACTGTGCAGCACTCCAGAATAACCCCGCTCACAATACCACAGCACTTGCCAGCCATGATATTGTTTCTCACCTTCTACAATTACAGACACATTCTTGCTGCACGTCAGTTTCCCTGAGCTGCCGTAGACCTTCATTCTGTAGATGCTGTTCTTCTCCTTTGGTTTCTGAAGGGTCAGGGACCCATTCGGGTGGATGGTGCACAAGGTGGAGTTACAGTAGTTGTAATATGATGGTGTTGTCTTCCATTTTCCCAGGCGGATGGCTTCTTCCTCCCATTCTATCATGTCAGAGTCTGACACTGGTTGACAATCTGTCATATTAATTATCAGGGGGCGACCGGGGACCATATAGACCTCTGCACCTCGTATCTCCAACATCCCTGAGGAAACATGAGCACCGTGAGATCGGGGGAGCACAATAAGGAGACCAACAAAAGAAATCCTCCCTCAATAAGGCGACATCAAATCTAATCGTGCCTCAGTCAGAAGGACTACCAAATCTAATCCTCCCTCAATCAGGAGGACTACCAAAACTAATCCTCCTCAATCAGGAGGACTACCAAATCTAATCCTCCCTCAATCAGGAGGACTACCAAAACTAATCCTCCCTCAATCAGGGAACACCAAAACTAATCCTCCCTCAATCAGGGAACACCAAAACTAATCCTCCCTCAATCAGGGAACACCAAAACTAATCCTCCCTCAATCAGGGAACACCAAAACTAATCCTCCCTCAATCAGGGGAAGCATCAAAATAAATCCTCCCTCAATCAGGGGACCACTAAAACCAATCCTCTTCTCAATTAGGGGGCCACCAAAACTAATCCTCCCTCAATCAGGGAATAGCAAAACTAATCATCCCTAAATCAGGAGACCATCAAAATAAATCCTCTCTCAATTAGGGGATCACCAAAACGAATCCTCCCTCAATTAGGGGACCACCAAAACTAATCCTCCCTCAATTAGGGGACCACCAAAACTAATCCTCCCTCAATTAGGGGACCACCAAAACTAATCTCCCTCAATCAGGGGACACCAAAACGAATCTTCCCTCAATTAGGGGATCAACAAAACTAATCCTCCTTCAATCTGGGGAACCACCAAAATTAATCCTCTCTGTCAGGGGGACCACCAAAACTAATCGTCCTCAATCAGGGGACACGAAAACTAATCTTCCCTCAATTAGGGGATCAACAAAACTAATCCTCCTTCAATTAGGAGGACTACCAAAACTAATCCTCCCTCAATCAGGAGGACTACCAAAACTAATCCTCCCTCATTTAGGAGGACCACCAAAACTAATCCTCCCTCAATCAGGGAACATCAAAACTAATCCTCCCACAATCAGGGAACATCAAAACTAATCCTCCCTCAATCACGGGACTCCAAAACTAATTCTCCCTCATTTACTCATTTAGGAGGACCACCAAAACTAATCCTCCTTCAATTAGGAGGACTACCAAAACTAATCCTCCCTCAATCAGGAGGACTACCAAAACTAATCCTCCCTCATTAGGAGGACCACCAAAACTAATCCTCCCTCAATCAGGGAACATCAAAACTAATCCTCCCTCAATACGGGACTCCAAAACTATCCTCCTCAATCACGGGACTCCAAAACTATCCTCCCTCAATTAGGGGACACCAAAACTAATCATCCCTCATTTAGGAGGACCACCAAAACTAATCCTCCCTCAATCAGGAGGACTACCAAAACTAATCCTCCCTCAATCAGGAGGATACCAAACTAATCTCCCTCAATCAGGAACAACAAAACTAATTCTCCCTCATTTATCATTAGGAGGACCACCAAAACTAATCCTCCCTCATTTAGGAGGACCACCAAAACTAATCTCCTCAATCAGGGACACCAAAACTAATCCTCCCTAAATCAGGGGAACATCAAAATAAATCCTCCCTCAATCAGGGGACCACCAAAACTAATCCTTCCTCAATCAGAGAACACAAAACTAATCCTCCCTCAATCAGAGAACACCAAAACTAATCCTCCCTCATTTAGGAGGACCACCAAAACTAATCCTCCCTCAATCAGGAGGACTACCAAAACTAATCCTCCCTCAATCAGGAGGACTACCAAAACTAATCCTCCCTCAATCAGGGAACAACAAAACTAATTCTCCCTCATTTACTCATTTAGGAGGACCACCAAAACTAATCTCCTCAATCAGGAGGACTACCAAAACTAATCCTCCCTCAATCAGGAGGATACCAAACTAATCTCCCTCAATCAGGGAACAACAAAACTAATTCTCCCTCATTTACTCATTTAGGAGGACCACCAAAACTAATCCTCCCTCATTTAGGAGGACCACCAAAACTAATCCTCCCTCAATCAGGGGACCACCAAAACTAATCCTCCCTAAATCAGGGGAACCATCAAAATAAATCCTCCCTTAATCAGGGGACCACCAAAACTAATCCTCCCTCAATCAGGGGACCACCAAAACTAATCCTCCTCAATCAGAGAACACCAAAACTAATCCTCCCTAAATCAGGGGGACCATCAAAATAAATCCTCCCTCAATCAGGGGACCACCAAAACTAATCCTCCCTCAATCAGAGAACACCAAAACTAATCCTCCCTCAATCAGAGAACACCAAAACTAATCCTCAGGAGACCATAAAAATAAATCCTCCCTCAATTAGGGGATCACCAACAACAAATCTCCCTCAATCAGGGGGACTACAAAAACAAACGCTCCTTCAATCAGGGAGACCACCAATACTAATTGCCCCTCAATCAGGGGCCCACCAAAACAAATCCTCCCTTAATCAGAGGGACAAGCAAAACTAATCCTCCCTCAATCAGGGGCATCACCAAAACTAAATCTCTCTCATTCAGGGGGACCACGAAAACATATCCTCTTTCAATCAGGGTGACCACCTAAACAAATCTTCCTCATTAATCAGGGGACCACTAAATCAATTCCCCCCCTCTTTAATCAGGGGCAATACCAAAACAAATCCTCCCTCAATCAGGGGACAACCAAAACTAATCCTCCCTTGTCAGGAAAATACAGTAAATATGTTTTTCACTTCCCAGAGCTGACAGTCTACTCTACCTCCTTTGTGTTTCTGCAGAACATTTTCTCTGTCTTTCCCCCTCCCTCATTTACTCTCCCTTCATCCCTTCAGGCAGTTCAGTAGGCCAAGGTATGCATTTTATTGTTTGGAAGGATGCTATTTTTATAGCCCTGCTATCAGCAGAGCTGAATGTGTGCTTTTCCCTCCAAAAACAGTCTACAAAATCCTTTGTTTGCTGAACATAAACACTCCAAGGCAAATATAGCGTCTCATATTAATCACCGAAATATGAAAGTTAGATTTTCAGGATGCATACACCTTGGGGATCGCACAGCATTATTTTGCTTTCCTTGGGGGGTGTCAGAAACCTAAAAAATTAATTTTTGCCCATCAGCAAGTCACAGCCATATTATGTTTAGTCTCAAACAAAAGATAAACTCACCACTCATGACATGATGTGAATATCTTCCATGTGCCACGCTTAAACGCTGAGATATGGCAAAGACCAGTAACTTTATAATTTTTCACCAGGGCTGAGGCTCCTTCAAAATTCAGCCCCATGGTAGGAGGTAGGAGAGACTGTTGGTCATAAAAGTTGGAATCACAATTTTGAGTTGTGAGTCTTTTCTTCCTGAGTCTGGAAGCCATACCCTGACGTTTCATACTTTAATCCCTTTTATTTTCATAACTATCTATACATACTGTAAATGGTCTCTTCTTGTAATATTTGTGAATCTTTTGTAAACACTGCCAATTTTTCAGATTAAATCTATCAAATTTATTAGCGTTGATCTTCTTGCTCTATAAACGAAATGCCACGACCCCATGCCTGCTTCATGTTACCAACTGGGTGTCCTATCCACCAATAAATGATCGGTGGTGGCAGAATAATTTTATGTAATATTGTGGGCGTGGTGGTGACTGGACCGAGGTATATATATATATATATCCTAGTAGAAGCCGGCGGTATATATACATTCTGTCACATAAAGTGCCAGAATATTAGGCATAAATCAGAGCCGCTGCGCTCATTTTCTTATCCTCTGTAAATACTCTGATTGGCCAGCAGGGCACCATAGAGCTGCAAGTTCCCGACTAGTTTGTGACAAATTGGTGGCAAAGTGGTGGGATCATAGAACATTATTGATCTAGTTTGAGCAATCATTCCTATCGCTAAAAATTTGCACGGTTCTTGCGGGGACTCTGCGCAAAAAGTTTTGAAGATCGAACTCGGTGTTTACTAGATCTGAGACAATACTGTATGTGTAGTAGTTACACCCTTCCCCCTCTTTGCTTCTCTGTTCTATCTTCTATTTGGAGATCATGGCTTCAGTTGGGAAGTCCTGGTACAACTAGCAGAAGAAGGAGACTCTTGCTGGCATATGTTTGATCAGAGGCATTGATCCCTCTGGCAAAAACAGAGAGCAAATGATCGCTGAGCTGGTGCAAATTGAGGCAGAGCAATTTGAGGGTGGAGGTAAGTTGGGGTGACCAAAAACCTCCCTGCAAATGTTTTATTGGGAATTGATTTGGGGTGGTTGGTTACTCGATAAGAAGGATCAGAGAGCCCTACAGGGGCAAATAAACCCATAGTGATCGGGAGGGTAAAGGGGTCTTAGGGGTTAATGGTTGAAATGCAGGAGTGTATTCTATGGGATATTGGGATTGGTGCAAGTGGGAGAAGTGGTGATTGGGGGGGTGGTAATTGGTGGTGCTTGCGGAGGCCCTCACCAATCACCAGGAGGAATCCTTGCAGAGATCCTGTGAACCAAAAGTGGGTGGAGCTGGACAGAGGCCTACTTCTGGTCCACGGCCTGTGAGGTCCCGGACCAGTTAAACAGCTCTTCCTCCAGCCCGCAGCCAATCCTGCCACGAGCTTCTCCCCTGCCAACCATAGGGAGGCTCCCCAGCACTCCCTCAAGCTGGGCTTGTTCCACGGCCCTCACTTCACTGGGGAACAAGCCCAGCTTGAGGAGAGTGCTGGGGAGCCTCCCTATGGTTGGCAGGGGAGAGGCTCGTGGCAGGATTGGCTGCGAGCTAGAGGAAGAGGCGGCAAGGAGTGGGAGAGGAGGAGAGGACAGAGGTTCTTGCAGTCGGCAGGGCAGTGAGTGAGGCCAGGGTAACTGACCCCCCCCCAGTGGACCCAGCAAACAACTGGAGAGGGGCAGCCTTCCTGCAGCCGGCAAGGAGGGGGCGACCGGTCGAGCCAATGCAGGGGCACTGCACTTCAGCAACTAGGCAGTGGCCCGGCCAGGCCCAGTGGCGGCAGGACGCTGTGCAAGGCGATTGTGAGGCTGCCCAGCCGAAGGAGGGTGGGGTGCAGGGTGTGGTGACCATGGAGTGTGACGACCGGCAGGAGCTGGTTTTCCCTCTGCTGATCCATCTAAGGACGCCATCAGTTCTGCGGATACTGATGAGGAAGAACAGCTCTCGGAGGCATCAAAAGGAGTCGAGCTATACCAGGAACATCGTGGCAAGACTGTTCCAGGATCGTCCTGGATGTTGCTGATTGTGGGGGTGAGGGGGTTGCCTTGGGAGTGAGTGGTCAGGTAGCGGGTTTTGTGGAACTCTTGAGTCAGAGTTCTGGTGTCAGTTATTGGGTGCGTTGCATGGGTTAGACGCAGAATGTCCGGCAGTAAGTGGTGTGGGGTCACCAGTTGGAGCATGGGTAGGCCCCGCTAAGGTTGAGCAAGAGGTATCGGTCGTACAGATAGAAGGGGTGCAGGTGGTGTGTGAGGGTGAAAGGGAAAAAGAGGAAGATTAATTGGTTCAGTTAATGATAGGGTGAAAAGCGAAGTATACGTGTGCTTTGAAGGCCCATTGGGGGCATGCTTGAAGAAGGAGGTGAGAGAAAAAATTTGGAAGGGAGAGTACGTAGAATTATTTTTGCTGCTCCCATTAAAAAAAATTCAATTTAGATTAGGTAAAACCGAGCGACTCTAAGAAAGAGGAGGATAAGGAAGAGAAGAGGAGGTATAGGCTGATCCAAGGACCTTCACCAATTGGCTGCTGGCCTTTGTGATGCTGGCAAGTATAATTGGGGAGGGAGACAGAACACTGCTCCGCCTTATTCAGGTACATGGATTCTATTGGGGAGTCTTTATAGAGTATACAGGGGTTTGAGGTGGCTGAGGTATGAGCAATTCCGGCAAAGGAAGGCTCCTAGGCAAGGGATGAGCCGGGAGCTTGTCCTCAAGCAGCGGGTCCCCAGCTGGGCAGAGAAAGGGTACCTGCTGGCAGTTTAATGAAGGGCAATGCTTGTTTGGGGCCTCATGCCGGTTCAAGCACGAGTGCTCCGGGTGTGTGGCCCACCTATGTGGCTTTAAGAGAGGAAAGGGGAAGGCAGGAGAGGGTGTTGGAGAAAGGAGGACACCAGTGAAAGTCGTGGTGATACTTCCATATTTAACCCCAGACCAGGGGGTGGCACGTTTTTGCGGCGACGTTTTGTTCAGGGGTCCATTGAACCCTGAGGCCCCAGTTTTTCGCCCAGGTAACTTGAAGTCCACAAGAGAACATCTGAGGGTGGTGAGAGAGAAGTTGTCTAAGGAGGTGGAGTTAGGTAGGATGGTGGGTCCGTTCAAGGCCCTCCATTGCTTAATTTTGGGATTTTGCCATTGGGGATGGTCCCTAAGAAGGAGCCAAATAAATTCAGGCTCATACATCATTTATCCAACGGCCGGGTTGGTTTTAATGATGGCATCTCACCAGACCTGTTTATGTTTCCTTTGACAGGGCTTTGGATTTGGGAGAGCTACAGGAAAGGAGGAATTGATGGCAAAATATTCATTGCTCCCGATACATCCAGTTTTCATTTTGCATGTGGGATGGGGAGTTTTACATGGACCGCTGCTTGCCCTGATTGTTGTGTGTATTTTGAGGCATTTAGTCCTTTTGTTGAATGGGCAGTTCAGGACATAGGTAGGGGTCCACTCGATGATTCAGTATCTGGATGATTTCTTGTGTGTGGGACCAGTGGGTTTGTCTGTTCATTGCTACTAGCTACTTTGGAGCGAATAGTGAGTGGTTTTGGTATACGTTGGCTTTGGAAAAAGCGGAGGGGGCAGCAACAGTGTTGTTTTTGGCCATTGAAATTGATAGTGGCAATGGAGTGTAGGCTGGCAGAGGAGGCAATGGAGGATCTGAAGGCGTTGGTACGAGCATTGTTTCCAGGCTAAAATGGTGAGACTAGGGAATCAGCGATCGTTGTTAGGAAAACTGAATTTCACGTGGTTGTGGAATTTGAGTAAAGTAATATGTCAATACAGGCAGCTGGAGCTGTTTAAGGTCGCTGCAGGAACGGTGGGCTTTGGAGCAACTTTTCAAACTTAGTGGTGTGGGGGAGAGTGGTCACAGCTTTGGAAAGGATGGGATTGGTGAAAAATTTGGCTTTGCTGGAATTTCCCAATTGTGGTGGTGGTTGAGTTATGGGGTTCAGAATTTTTGGGCAGGAAAGTTTGCTTGCATTGTGACAACATGGCGGTGGTGCAGTCATTCAATACTGTACACTATCTGTGAAATTGCCCCCAGAGGTGGAGTATTTGAGGCATTTGGTGCTTCGCTGTTTGAAGTTCATAGATGTGGTATCGCATTCCTAGGTAGGAGAGGACAAAAACCCGAGACACAAACACCTGCACCCTACACCCAACCTGATTCCTGTCCAGGAGATAGAGGGGGCGGAAGTGACCTCATCCGAGAAGTCCCATCTCCTGGCAGGAGGAGGGAATAGGCATAGGGAGTTGGAACAGGAGGTAGAAAAAAGCAGAGGAAAATGAGGATAGAGGATAGTCAGTCAGTTAGTTGGAGGGAGAAGTGAGGATGAGAAGAACACCTAGCACAATGGAGTGCTAGGGGAGGCTAGTGTCAGTGGAGAAGTGGGACCAATGGGTAGGTCGCCATGGAACCCTGTTCAGAGGGACACCATTCCAGCAACCATCCCAAGGTTGTTGCTGGAGGAACTAGGTTGCAAGAGGGGACCGACCCTGACCTGGCAACAGTACTGAATGTCTGAGCTAGAAAACCGGAGGCTGCTGAGCTGTAGGCCCAGTAGCCAATAACCATACACACTGCAAAATGGTGGCCAGTCCTAGGGCCAGAGGACGTATCACCCATCACTCGACAAGGCCTGCGGCCACCTGCTTGGGACACTGTGCACGAAGATGCAGGGCAGGAGAGGAGAGTAGCCAGCTTGGGAAGTCAACCTGGAGAGGCTTGTACTGGGATGTTTTGGTGGAGTGAACCCAAATTGCTTGGGGGTTGACCAGACTGCTGACATGGAGGACACGGTGCCCCTGCTGGACTGGAACTGCGAGTAAAGGTTCAAGTACTGCAACATCCTCCTTTTATTCTGGGCGCCCTCCCTGCTGCCTACTGCACCCTGACCATCCTAATAGACTATCACACCGACCCTGGATACCCCGCTCCCCTTGTGGGGAGCGATACCATCCTGGCTGCAGCACCATCTGCCCCATAGGCACAAATAAGTAGCATTGGCCTATGACGGGTCTGCGACAGAGCAGGAAGGGACACCAGGCCGATGATCAATCCAACAGAACTTTATTGGGGCTGGGAAACTGGAACAACACACAACATAAAGGAGGGAATATCGGTAGAGAAGAAGTTCCTGTAGTAAAAGACAGTCCCGTAACCAAACTGTGAGTCAGTCCTTCACCGGGGCGCTGTACACCGTGCAACATCCCATGAAACCAGATCTAAATGGAAGAGAATTAGTCCAGAATAGGAAAGTTCACTGAATCCAGCCATAATGAGGGGCAAATAGTTAGAGGTTAAGTTACAGCACAATAAATTGCATAGTATACGTAAATACAGGACAGAGAAAAGTATACACCATTAAACGGCCAACCCTGGCTGAATACCACAGGTGGCGTCATGAAAAGACTATCAATATCCCCTGTAAATAACCCCCATCACTGCGCGGCCAGGGCCACAGAGCTGGGCCACAGCCACCGTGACCTCCCAAAGAATTAGCTGGCCCGAGTGACCGAGTGACCAGGATCCCAAAGTTTTGGTTTTACATGTGGCTGGGTAAGGATTTGGGAGTGCGGACGGCCAGAATCCTGACAAGAAAAATCAAGTTGGATTTGTTGAAACTATGGGGGGGCATTCCCGGAAATGATTGTCTTCTGGTCAGATATAGTAGCCTGGATGAGTTGGAGATTTGCCAGGTCGGTCAATTGGATTCATAAAGCCAGGATTCAGCAAGCTAAACAGAATTATTGGTTAGTTTGGGCATGGAATGGGGACCTGGTGGTGCAGCATAGAGAGTTGTAGGAGTCGGTGGGCCAGTACTTGCGGCGGGATGGTGTGCATCTCAGTGAAATATGCATGGATTTGTGAGTGCTGGGATTGAGAGAAGGAATAGAATAAGGTCTAGGGGTGTGGAGGGCCCAGGCCATGTAAGTGGTCATGAGGCTGGTTGGTGATGGCAGGATAGGTTTGATAGTACCGATATTCGTTTGGTGATATGAAGTCACTCATTGGGTAGTGGCTTTGGAAACGGAATTGGGAATTTGTTTGCGTAGGTCCTGCAAGTTTGGTGGGAATTTAATGATGGAATGTTTATACCCCGCCCTTTGGGCCAGGGGATAAGAATGGTTGGGGCTTCTGGAACAGACTTATAGCATATTTTGGCTATGGGGACATATGTATACATCACTTTTGGTACTGACTTGGGGGGCGGCGCGTTGGAGCCGCAGGGGAGATATATATATATATATATTTGTATGTGTGTATATACACATATATACAGTACAGACCAAAAGTTTGGACACACTTTCTGATAAATACTTAACAAGAAAGTGTGACACAACTGGAAATCTGTCTTATATTTTAGGTTCTTCAAAGTAGCCACCTTTTGCTGTGATTACTGCTTTGCACACTCTTGGCATTCTCTTGATGAGCTTCAAGAGGTAGTCACCGGAAATGGTCTTCCAACAGTCTTGAAGGAGTTACCTGAGATGCTTAGCACTTGTTGGCCCTTTTGCCTTCACTCTGCGGTCCAGCTCACCCCAAACCATCTCAATTGAGTTCAGGTCTGGTGACTGTGGAGACCAGGTCACCGAACCTGAGGGATCACATGAGGAGGGAAAACTAGAAAAGAGAGGAGATACAAGAGGCGCAGATTGTGCCTTATCAAAAGGACACTATTTGATTTAGTGTGGATTATATAGATATCCACTCACCTTTTAAGGTTGTGAGACCCACAACCAGTTTGAAAGCATAAGGCAGCTGCTGCAGAACCTCCACCGTCACACCAAAAACCGCGGGAAAAAACAGGAGTCAAACAGGAATAGTATCCACGGTCCGCGCTGCTGCTCTTTACCAAAGGATTTCACAAGAGGGTATTACCATCATAAGGTCCTTTATTCATCAAAACCTACGCGTTTCAGTGCTATCCCACTGATGCCCTGAGGAAGGTGCTGGGACAGCACTGAAACACGTAGGTTTTTGATGAATAAAGGACCTTATGATGGTAATACCCTCTTGTGAAATCCTTTGGTAAAGAGCAGCAGTGCGGACCGTGGATACCATTCCTGTTTGACTCATGAGGAGGGAAAAGTGTGTCCCAGTCAAGCAGGAGGATAGGAAAGCTGTACCTTTAACTTATCTGGAAGATGGGAAAGCTGTGCTCACTACCTGTCAGAGTGATGGAAAAGTAGTACCCATAACATGTCAGAGTAGTGGGAAAGTGGTATCCACAGCTAACGTGGATGAGAAAATTGTGCTGACTGCTTGTCAGGGTAATGAGAAAGCAGCCTCCATAAACTGCCAGAGTAGTGGAAAAGCATTTCCCACAGCCGGCTGAGACAAAGGGAAAGTCGTGCCTGTAACTCACCCTCCCCTATGGTAATTAAAGAAGCCTAAAGAATGCAATTTTTTTGACTTAAGAGATAAAAATTTTCGAGGGAAAAGCAATGCAGAGTTTCTTTGATAGGTCAGCTACTGTAAAACACTTTAAGGCAAATGTCATGCACAATATTAATAATAGAGTTATGAAACCTATATGTTCAGAATCCACACGACATGATGAACGTAAAACACTGTTTTGCTTCACTGGGCAATGGCCGGAATCGTAGCAAATTAATTTCTGCCAGTTAGATACTCAAAGCCATGTCATGTTTTCTGTCTATCAAAAGATAGATTCACAACCGACAAGATGTCAAGCAGTGGCAATTCCATAATTTTATGTAGTGCTGGCAACTCATCTAAATCCAGCCTCATGAAGTGACCAAGGGAGGTCAGTAGTTTTATGGCGTGAGCATGACAACTAAAACCACTGTCTTGTGACCATTCAGACCATGAGGAAGGACACAGCAAGAATTATAAGCTGTGAGGCTGAATCATATTTTTTTCTGAGGAGCTCCTCTGCTCACTAAGCTTGCGGATGTCACCGCGTGACACAAGTTTAATAAGTTTTACGTTTTTACGTCTTTCTATATTGTATAATTTGTCCCCTTTGTAAAATGTTGTATATTTTTGTAAACACTGCCTATTCTTTTGGATTAAATCTATACAATTTAATAGTTTCACTCTTATTGCTCCATGACGAAAACCCACGACCCCGTGAAGCCTCACGTTACCAGTAACTGGTGTCCAATTAGCCTGATAAACAATTAGTAATGACAGCGTATTTTGCATACTTATGTGTTATTGTGGGCTTGAGAGTGACAGAACTGAGGTATTTCTAAATTCCTGCCTGGGAACCGGTGATATATATACATTTCATCATGTCAAGCTCCTCAATATTCTGCATAATCACAGAGCAGCTGCGCTCATTTCCTTATCCTCGGTCAATTCTCTGATTGGCCTGATGGTAAGGTGGGTGCCAGAGAGCTGCTCTTTCTGACAATCACCACCATTATAATCATCATCATTCTCCTCATCATCATCACCACATCACTATCATTCCCATCATCACCACCAACATGATTCCCATCATCACCACCATCATCATTATCCTCATCATCATCACTACCATCATCATCACCATCATTCTCATCATAACCACCAGCATTCTCATCATCATCACTACAATCACTATCATTCCCATCATCATCATCCCTATCATTCCCATCATCATTCTCATCATTCTCATTATTACCATCACCATCCCTATCATTCCCACCATGATCAACATTTTCATCAATACCACCACCATCATCATCATAATCACCATCATTCTCAAAATCACCATCATCATAATTATTTGCATCATCATCACCATGATCATCACCACCATTCTCCTCTTCCTCATCCCCATGATCTTCATCTCTGTCACCATCATCATAATCATCACCATTAACACAGGAAGAAAGAAAGTCGGGGGTTGGGGCAAGCTTTGAATGGCACAGGCTGCTTAGTGCAGGAGCTCCAGCAGAGAATGGCTTTAACTCGGCACAACAAGGTGAAAAGCCACTCTGGGAAACTCTAAATAAGTTACCTAGTGACCTGAGGATACAGTGATTCTAATGATGCGTGGCAAATCAGCAAGAAGGTGACTGTATATTTCTCTAGAGACCGGGTACTGAATATAGCCTCCAACATGGCTGCAGCTTCTCATTCCCCATCCCCTCTTCCTGCTCCTCACAATCTGGCTCGCACGCAACAGCCTCAGATGGGGGAGGGGAAGCTCAGATAGATATTCCCCTTACACAGAAAACAATGGAGGCTTTGCTTAAGTCCCTCAGGCAAGAACTCCAAGCTCGTTTGAAAGTAATGATAGCTGAGTTTAAGGCAGAGAGCAGGGAAGAATTACAGGACCTAGGATCTAGAATAGATCTGGAGCAGAAGCTGGCAGAATTTACTGTCTCATAATGAACTAATAGATGCTAATGAGGCTTTAGAAAAGAAGGTTTCTCAAATCCACAACACTGGATTCCTTCTACCAACAGCAAGGACTTAATTGTGGATAGAATACATAGGATCCCGAAACCAAAAGGCCTCAACCCAGATTTACCACGAGATGTTATTGCCCACATTCATTTCTATACAATAAAGGAGACTTTTATGGCTGGTCTCAGGAAAAAGCTGAAACTTCCAGGTAACGTGGCTCACCTGAAGGTATTCCCTTACTTGTCAGCAGGTACTTTAGCTCAGAGGAGGGAGTATATGCTGAATACAACAGCACTCAGAAAACAAGGAATAAACTACCACTGGGGTTCCCTACGAAATTGAAAGTCTTAAAGGAAAATTCCATATTTGTCTGCACATCTCCGGAAAAGGCGAGAGATTTATTGCTAAAATGGAAGATTCACCATCCATGCCAAAGACAGAAAACCAAAAGCACTTACAGGACGCAGTCAGAGCCCAATTGTGGAGCAAGCCCAGCTGCTGGCTGATGAGTCGCCTCTACCAGCAAAATGTGGGAGGCGACCTGCCATGCATACACTAGGCCTGCATAGAGCACCATTCACACTGATACATATGATGCAGAGTGTCTGAAAGCTACCCAACCGCTCCGCTGCCTGAGCATTGGGCCGCACAGTACGATGCTTCTGCACCACTGGATGAACGGCGCCCCTATGGGCCCACCTGCGCCCTGGATGGATAAAAAAGTGCAAAAGTTTTTTATATGATAAATAAAAAACCTTTATAGATGGGATTTTGGTTCATGTGTTGGCCCAAGACATTTAAGCTGATGACCCACGATCAAGGGATCCCATGCTCACCAGTCCTAACAAAATTGTACAAAAACTACTAGAAAAAAAGCAGCATCAGAAAAACTCACCATCCATGCCAAAGACAGAAAACCAAAAGCACTTACAGGACGCAGTCAGAGCCCAATTGTGGAGCAAGCCCAGCTGCTGGCTGATGAGTCGCCTCTACCAGCAAAATGTGGGAGGCGACCTGCCATGCATACACTAGGCCTGCATAGAGCACCATTCACACTGATACATATGATGCAGAGTGTCTGAAAGCTACCCAACCGCTCCGCTGCCTGAGCATTGGGCCGCACAGTACGATGCTTCTGCGCCACTGGATGAACGGCGCCCCTATGGGCCCACCTGCGCCCTGGATGGATAAAAAAGTGCAAAAGTTTTTTATATGATAAATAAAAAACCTTTATAGATGGGATTTTGGTTCATGTGTTGGCCCAAGACATTTAAGCTGATGACCCACGATCAAGGGATCCCATGCTCACCAGTCCTAACAAAATTGTACAAAAACTACTAGAAAAAAAGCAGCATCAGAAAAACTCACCATCCATGCCAAAGACAGAAAACCAAAAGCACTTACAGGACGCAGTCAGAGCCCAATTGTGGAGCAAGCCCAGCTGCTGGCTGATGAGTCGCCTCTACCAGCAAAATGTGGGAGGCGACCTGCCATGCATACACTAGGCCTGCATAGAGCACCATTCACACTGATACATATGATGCAGAGTGTCTGAAAGCTACCCAACCGCTCCGCTGCCTGAGCATTGGGCCGCACAGTACGATGCTTCTGCACCACTGGATGAACGGCGCCCCTATGGGCCCACCTGCGCCCTGGATGGATAAAAAAGTGCAAAAGTTTTTTATATGATAAATAAAAAACCTTTATAGATGGGATTTTGGTTCATGTGTTGGCCCAAGACATTTAAGCTGATGACCCACGATCAAGGGATCCCATGCTCACCAGTCCTAACAAAATTGTACAAAAACTACTAGAAAAAAAGCAGCATCAGAAAAAACTCACCATCCATGCCAAAGACAGAAAACCAAAAGCACTTACAGGACGCAGTCAGAGCCCAATTGTGGAGCAAGCCCAGCTGCTGGCTGATGAGTCGCCTCTACCAGCAAAATGTGGGAGGCGACTGCCATGCATACACTAGGCCTGCATAGAGCACCATTCACACTGATACATATGATGCAGAGTGTCTGAAAGCTACCCAACCGCTCCGCTGCCTGAGCATTGGGCCGCACAGTACGATGCTTCTGCACCACTGGATGAACGGCGCCCCTATGGGCCCACCTGCGCCCTGGATGGATAAAAAAGTGCAAAAGTTTTTTATATGATAAATAAAAAAACCTTTATAGATGGGATTTTGGTTCATGTGTTGGCCCAAGACATTTAAGCTGATGACCCACGATCAAGGGATCCCATGCTCACCAGTCCTAACAAAATTGTACAAAAACTACTAGAAAAAAAGCAGCATCAGAAAAACTCACCATCCATGCCAAAGACAGAAAACCAAAAGCACTTACAGGACGCAGTCAGAGCCCAATTGTGGAGCAAGCCCAACCAGGGCGCAGGTGGGCCCATAGGGGCGCCGTTCATCAGTGGTGCAGAAGCATCGTACTGTGCGGCCAATGCTCAGGCAGCGGAGCGGTTGGGTAGCTTTCAGACACTCTGCATCATATGTATCAGTGTGAATGGTGCTTACGCAGGCCTGTGATCATGGCGTGCTCCCACATTGTGAGAGGCGACTACACCGCGCTGGGCTTGCCCCACTGCTTCTGCCCTGTAAGGCCTTGGCTGCGCATGGATGTGAGTTTTTTATTGTTTTTAGTGTTTTGTCATTTTGAGATTAGGATCCGATCGGGTCATCACTTAAATGTCAAACCAACACATGAAAAATCCCATCATAAAGAAAAAAAACTTTGCATTAACACCAGGGCGCAGTGGGCCCATAGGCGCCGTCATCCAGTGGTGCAGAAGCATCGTACGTGCGGCCCAATGCTCAGGCGCGAGCGTTGGGTAGCTTTCAACACTCTGCATCATAGTTCATGTGAGTGCTCTATGCAGGCTATGATCATGGCAGGCCCTCCCACTTTTGCTGGTAAGCACTCATCGCCGCGCTTGCTCACATTGGGCCGACTGCGTCCTGTAATGCTTTTGGTTTTTGTCTTTGGATGGATGTGAGTTTTTTGATGTTTTTTAGTATTTTTGTACATTTTGTAGGACGGTGACATGATCCCTTGACTGGTCATCAGTAAATGCTTGGCCAACACATGAACAAAATCCATCTATAAAGGTTTTATTTATCATATAAAAATTTTGCATTTTTTACCACCAGGGCGCAGGTGGGCCCATAGGGGCGCCGTTCATCCAGTGGTGCAGAAGCATCGTACTGTGCGGCCCAATGCTCAGGCAGCGGAGCGGTTGGGTAGCTTTCAGACACTCTGCATCATATGTATCAGTGTGAATGGTGCTCTATGCAGGCCTAGTGTATGCATGGCAGGTCGCCTCCCACATTTTGCTGGTAGAGGCGACTCATCAGCCAGCAGCTGGGCTTGCTCCACAATTGGGCTCTGACTGCGTCCTGTAAGTGCTTTTGGTTTCTGTCTTTGGCATGGATGGTGAGTTTTTCTGATGCTGCTTTTTTTCTAGTAGTTTTTGTACAATTTTGTTAGGACTGGTGAGCATGGGATCCCTTGATCGTGGGTCATCAGCTTAAATGTCTTGGCCACACATGAACCAAAATCCATCTATAAAGTTTTTTATTTATCATATAAAAAACTTTTGCACTTTTTTATCCATCCAGGCGCAGGTGGGCCCATAGGGGCGCCGTTCATCCAGTGGTGCAGAAGCATCGTACTGTGCGGCCCAATGCTCAGCAGCGGAGCGGTTGGTAGCTTTCAGACACTCTGCATCATATGTATCAGTGTGAATGGTGCTCTATGCAGCCTAGTGTATGCATGGCAGGTCGCCTCCCACATTTTGCTGGTAGAGGGACTCATCAGCCAGCAGCTGGGCTTGCTCCACAATTGGGCTCTGACTGCGTCCTGTAAGTGCTTTTGGTTTTCTGTCTTTGGCATGGATGGTGAGTTTTTCTGATGCTGCTTTTTCTAGTAGTTTTTGTACAATTTTGTTAGGACTGGTGAGCATGGGATCCCTTGATCGTGGTCATCAGCTTAAATGTCTTGGGCCAACACATGAACCAAAATCCATCTATAAAGGTTTTTTATTTATCATATAAAAAACTTTTGCACTTTTTATCCATCCAGGGCGCAGGTGGGCCCATAGGGCGCGTTCATCCAGTGGTGCAGAAGCATCGTACGTGCGGCCAATGCTCAGGCAGCGGAGCGGTTGGGTAGCTTTCAGACACTCTGCATCATATGTATCATGTGAATGGTGCTGCCTAGTGTTGCTGGCAGTCGCCTCCCACATTTTGCTGGTAGAGGCGACTCATCAGCCAGCAGCTGGCTTGCTCCACAATTGGGTCTGCTCGTCCTGTAAGTGCTTTTTGGTTTTCTGTCTTTGGCATGGATGTGATTTTTCTGATGCTGCTTTTTTCTAGTAGTTTTTGTACAATTTTGTTAGGTGGTGAGCATGGATCCTTGATCGTGGTCATCAGCTTAAATGTCTTGGCCAACACATAACCAAAATCCCATCTATAAAGGGTTTTTTATTTATCATATAAAAAACTTTTGCACTTTTTTATCCATCCAGGGCGCAGGTGGGCCCATAGGGCGCCGTTCATCCAGTGGTGCAGAAGCATCGTACTGTGCGGCCCAATGCTCAGCAGCGGAGCGGTTGGGTAGCTTTCAGACACTCTGCATCATATGTATCAGTGTGAATGGTGCTCTATGCAGGCCTAGTGTATGCATGGCAGGTCGCCTCCCACATTTTGCTGGTAGAGGCGACTCATCAGCCAGCAGCTGGGCTTGCTCCACAATTGGGCTCTGACTGCGTCCTGTAAGAGTGCTTTTGGTTTTCTGTCTTTGGCATGGATGGTGAGTTTTTCTGATGCTGCTTTTTTTTCTAGTAGTTTTTGTACAATTTTGTTAGGACTGGTGAGCATGGGATCCCTTGATCGTGGGTCATCAGCTTAAATGTCTTGGGCCAACACATGAACCAAAATCCCATCTATAAAGGTTTTTTATTTATCATATAAAAAACTTTTGCACTTTTTTATCCATCCAGGGCGCAGGTGGGCCCATAGGGGCGCCGTTCATCCAGTGGTGCAGAAGCATCGTACTGTGCGGCCCAATGCTCAGGCAGCGGAGCGGTTGGTAGCTTTCAGACACTCTGCATCATATGTATCAGTGTGAATGGTGCTCTATGCAGGCCTAGTGTATGCATGGCAGGTCGCCTCCCACATTTTGCTGGTAGAGGCGACTCATCAGCCAGCAGCTGGGCTTGCTCCACAATTGGGCTCTGACTGCGTCCTGTAAGTGCTTTTGGTTTTCTGTCTTTGGCATGGATGGTGAGTTTTTCTGATGCTGCTTTTTTTCTAGTAGTTTTTGTACAATTTTGTTAGGACTGGTGAGCATGGGATCCCTTGATCGTGGGTCATCAGCTTAAATGTCTTGGGCCAACACATGAACCAAAATCCCATCTATAAGGTTTTTTATTTATCATATAAAAAACTTTTGCACTTTTTTATCCATCCAGGGCGCAGGTGGGCCCATAGGGCGCCGTTCATCCAGTGGTGCAGAAGCATCGTACTGTGCGGCCCAATGCTCAGGCAGCGGAGCGGTTGGGTAGCTTTCAGACACTCTGCATCATATGTATCAGTGTGAATGGTGCTCTATGCAGGCCTAGTGTATGCATGGCAGGTCGCCTCCCACATTTTGCTGGTAGAGGCGACTCATCAGCCAGCAGCTGGGCTTGCTCCACAATTGGGCTCTGACTGCGTCCTGTAAGTGCTTTTGGTTTTCTGTCTTTGGCATGGATGGTGAGTTTTTCTGATGCTGCTTTTTTTCTAGTAGTTTTTGTACAATTTTGTTAGGACTGGTGAGCATGGGATCCCTTGATCGTGGGTCATCAGCTTAAATGTCTTGGGCCAACACATGAACCAAAATCCCATCTATAAGGTTTTTTATTTATCATATAAAAAACTTTTGCACTTTTTTATCCATCCAGGGGCAGGTGGGCCCATAGGGGCGCCGTTCATCCAGTGGTGCAGAAGCATCGTACTGTGCGGCCCAATGCTCAGGCAGCGGAGCGGTGGGTAGCTTTCAGACACTCTGCATCATATGTATCAGTGTGAATGGTGCTCTATGCAGGCCTAGTGTATGCATGGCAGGTCGCCTCCACATTTTGTGGTAGAGGCGACTCATCAGCCAGCAGTGGGCTTGCTCACAATTGGGCTTGACTGCGTCCTGTAACTTTTTTTGTTTTGCATGTGGTGATTTTATCCTTTTTTTCTAGTAGTTTGTACTTTTGTGGTGAGCATGGGATCCCTGATCGTGGGTCATCAGCTTAAATGTCTTGGCCAAATGAACCAAATCCATCTATAAGGTTTTTTATTTATCATTATAAAAACTTTTGCACTTTTTTATCCATCCAGGGCGCAGGTGGGCCATAGGGGCGCCGTTCATCCAGTGGTGCAGAAGCATCGTACTGTGCGGCCCAATGCTCAGGCAGCGGAGCGGTTGGGTAGCTTTCAGACACTCTGCATCATATGTATCAGTGTGAATGGTGCTTATGCAGGCCTAGTGTATGCATGGCAGGTCGCCTCCCACATTTTGCTGGTAGAGGCGACTCATCAGCCAGCAGCTGGGCTTGCTCCACAATTGGGCTCTGACTGCGTCCTGTAAGTGCTTTTGGTTTTCTGTCTTTGGCATGGATGGTGAGTTTTCTGATGCTGCTTTTTTTCTAGTAGTTTTTGTAAAATGGAAGATTCAGCCTATATCTGAAGGACAAAAGAGCTCCTAAGAGACAGAAAAAAAAAACTGAACCAAGACTGGTTTATGGCATGATTGGTCACTGGAAATCCATTCTCTGCTTCTTACTTTCTACTCTTTGGTGCCTCTATGTGGTGTTGAAAACAGGCAAAGTTGCCCACAGAGTGTCTTTTTTTCACTCTCTTTCAAACTACCGTATTTTTCCTTTTATAAGACGCACTTTTTTTCCTCCAAATTTTGGAGGAAAGTGGGGGTGCGTCTTATAATCGGAATATAACATTCTGGCATCCTGGGTTACTTGGGGGGGGGGGGGGCAGCGGTAAAGTGGGGTCAGAAGTGGCAGGGAATGGTTCCCGCTGAAGAATCAAGCGGCAGGAGAACCACGTGTCCCCGCTCATTACCGACATGAATATTCACTTCACTTCTCCATGCGCACTGAAGACAGCGCACAGAGCTGGGCATGGGAGCAGGGAGCGCTCCTTTACTCTAATAGCCGGCACATTTGGCTGCTCCCCAGCTTCCTTCAGCTGCTGGGGAGATCGTGCCGGGCTATTAAAGTAATGAAGGAGCGGGTTGTAGCAGCAGAGGCAAGTGAATCAGCACTAAGCTTGTGCTGAATCACTGCCATGATGACAGGGGCAGAGCAGGGCAGATCCGTACCTTGTGTCAGCATTCCAAGGTCCCTCTGCTCTGTTTGCTAAGCCCCTGTGTCGCAGAGCTGAGAACCAGGAAGTGGCCGATCTTCATTCACACTGCACTAGATCTGAAGCTGGCAGGGCTGGAGGCCGAGCATCATCACTACAGCACAGCTCCTCCGGTTCAGCTCTGCCTCTATATTACAGGACATCACAGTGCAGAGTGCACAGCTCCCCCAGCTCTGCCTCTGTATTACAGGACATCACAGTGCAGAGTGCACAGCTCCCCCAGCTCTGCCTCTGTATTACAGGACATCACAGTGCAGAGTGCACAGCTCCCCCAGCTCTGCCTCTGTATTACAGGACATCACAGTGCAGAGTGCACAGCTCCCCCAGCTCTGCCTCTGTATTACAGGACATCACAGTGCAGAGTGCACAGCTCCCCCAGCTCTGCCTCTATATTACAGGACATCACAGTGCAGAGTGCACAGCTCCCCCAGCTCTGCCTCTGTATTACAGGACATCACAGTGCAGAGTGCACAGCTCCCCCAGCTCTGCCTCTGTATTACAGGACATCACAGTGCAGAGTGCACAGCTCCCCCAGCTCTGCCTCTGTATTACAGGACATCACAGTGCAGAGTGCACAGCTCCCCCAGCTCTGCCTCTGTATTACAGGACATCACAGTGCAGAGTGCACAGCTCCCCCAGCTCTGCCTCTGTATTACAGGACATCACAGTGCAGAGTGCACAGCTCCCCCAGCTCTGCCTCTGTATTACAGGACATCACAGTGCAGAGTGCACAGCTCCCCCAGCTCTGCCTCTGTATTACAGGACATCACAGTGCAGAGTGCACAGCTCCCCCAGCTCTGCCTCTGTATTACAGGACATCACAGTGCAGAGTGCACAGCTCCCCCAGCTCTGCCTCTGTATTACAGGACATCACAGTGCAGAGTGCACAGCTCCCCAGCTCTGCCTCTGTATTACAGGACATCACAGTGCAGAGTGCACAGCTCCCCCAGCTCTGCCTCTGTATTACAGGACATCACAGTGCAGAGTGCACAGCTCCCCCAGCTCTGCCTCTATATTACAGGACATCACAGTGCAGAGTGCACTGCTCCCCCAGCTCTGCCTCTATATTACAGGACATCACAGTGCAGAGTGCACAGCTCCCCAGCTCTGCCTCTATATTACAGGACATCACAGTGCAGAGTGCACTGCTCCCCAGCTCTGCCTCTATATTACAGGACATCACAGTGCAGAGTGCACAGCTCCCCCAGCTCTGCCTCTATATTACAGGACATCACAGTGCAGAGTGCACAGCTCCCCCAGCTCTGCCTCTGTATTACAGGACATCACAGTGCAGAGTGCACAGCTCCCCCAGCTCTGCCTCTGTATTACAGGACATCACAGTGCAGAGTGCACAGCTCCCCCAGCTCTGCCTCTATATTACAGGACATCACAGTGCAGAGTGCACAGCTCCCCCAGCTCTGCCTCTATATTACAGGACATCACAGTGCAGAGTGCACAGCTCCCCCAGCTCTGCCTCTGTATTACAGGACATCACAGTGCAGAGTGCACAGCTCCCCCAGCTCTGCCTCTATATTACAGGACATCACAGTGCAGAGTGCACTGCTCCCCAGCTCTGCCTCTATATTACAGGACATTGCACTACAGCACAGTGCAAAGTGCACTGCTCCCCCAGCTCTGCCTCTATATTACAAGACATCACACTACAGCACAGTGCAAAGTGCACTGCTCCCCAGCTCTGCCTCTATATTACAGGGCACACTACAGCACAGTGCAGAGTGCACTGCTCCCCCAGCTCTGCCTCTATATTACAAGACATCACACTACAGCACAGTGCAAAGTACACTGCTCTCCCAGCTCTGCCTCTATATTACAGGGCATCACACTACAGCACAGTGCAGAGTGCACTGCTCTCCCAGCTCTGCCTATTCACTAGTCAGTGTGAAATACGACCAAGTTGGACGTGTCATAGATGATTAAACTGGAATGGCCTCCCCCTCTCTGGACGTCTGGATGCGAGCGTCAGCTGCTTGTGTTTTTAAGTAGCTCCACACTCCTGTCCTGACAGGGGGGAGGCCATTCAAAGTTAATCATGTGTGAAACGTCCAACCTAGTTGTATATCACACGGACAGTGTGATACCAGCCTTAGACGGACACTGGCATTATAAGACGGACCCCATTTAACATTAAAAAATATTTTTTTTCTCTTTTCCTTCACCAAACTTGGGGGTGCGTCTTATAATCAGGTGCGTCTTATAAAGCGAAAAATACGGTATTTTTTTTTTTTACTGTTTGCCTGATTTTGGAACTGTATGGGGACTTACTCTTGTGATGAAGCAAGTATTTAGGTTTGATAACCCTGCATTTGTTTATACAAGCAAATTTGTTTCTCTGTCCATCCTCCCCCTGTCTGTCCTCCCCATATTTGTCACTCATTTTGGAGCAATGGGTTCACATAAAGCAGTATATAGTACTAACAATGCATATTAAGGTTATATCTATAAATGCCAATGGTTTGAACTCGCCAGGTAAAAGATCCATCTTCTGGGAGAATATTTCCAGAGAAACTGCTGATGTAATTTGTGTCCAAGAAACACACCTTTTGGCGGAGGACAATGCTCGGCTAAAGAATCCTCGATATCCACATCAGTTTTTTTGCAAACAACAAGACTAAAAGAGGTGGAGTGGCTATTTTTATAAGAGACTCCCTATCTTTTAAATGGTATGTGTGGTGCCCCACTGGTTGGTGCACCACAAAGGGGTACTGCACCCAGACCAGTGTGTGCAGTATCCCTGTGGCCAGTAAAGGGGGAGGTTCGTATGTGGCTTTCATTCTACATTCACACACCCTGGGGACATTGCTCTACATGCAGGGAGCAAGACCAGCCGTCTACAATTACACCATCCTCAGAGGTCTGAAGTAGCGCTGGTGTTATTATCAGAAACTGCAGGTGGCATCATGAATAATAAACTTTTAATATTTTAATTTCAACACTTTTCAGCGACCACCAGGGCATGGAATCGGGCATCAATCACCGGTGACAGGATTTAGCATCAACACCTGGGATCTGAGTACTCTAGCCCTGGGCGAGTCATATGACACTACTAGTGATCCGGAGGGGCGGTTAATTTTCCTTGATTGTTCTTTAAACAACACTAGGTACACGATTGTATCTCTATATGGCCCAAATACGCACTGGTTTTCATTTATCAGACAGACACTTAAGAAAGTACAGGTGTTCTCCAAAGGGTTTAAAATTGTCTGTGGAGTTGTCAACCTCCCCATGTCTGCCATGTTAGATTGCGCAAACAGATGTACCGCTAGAGGAGAGATGAAATCACTGGTTTCAGAATATAACTTACATGACATCTGGAGATATCTCCACAGCTCTGAGAGAGATTACTCCCATTTCTCCCTAAATTTAATTCCTATAGCAGTATCTAATATATAAAGCTGAATGTGTGTGTGTGTGTGTATGTGTGTGTGTATATCTGGGATTGGCATCTACACCGTCGCAACTACAGCCACAAAATTTTGCACAGTCACACGTCTGGACCCCGAGAGCGTCATAGGCTATGTTGTGAGGCGAAATTTTAACCCTGCGCGTTCCACTTCACCAAACAATTTTGCCCCTATCTACATAATGGGGAAAAAGTGAATGGAAAAATGTTGGAGGAAAATCGACAGCTGTCACCTATTGAGACAAAATTTTGCACAGTCACACGTCTGGACCCCGAGAGCGTCATAGGCTATGTTGTGAGGCAAAATTTTAACCTTGCGCATTCCAATTCACCAAACAATTTTGCCCCTATCTACATAAGGGGAAAAAGTGACAGTTACCAGTTGACATTTGTGAATGAGAGGGGTTTAATGATAGCACCAAAGACTAACAGCACATACCAGCATATAGTCGCTAAGGTGGGGCCCCAACATGAGATATTCACCACGCACGGGGACATGTATACACACCACACGCACACAAAGAGTAGCAGCAAGTGTATAGTCGCTAAAATGCAGCCCTAACATTGGATACTCACCACGCACCCGAACACACACACCACAAGAGACACACACAACACAGAGACACACACACACCTCCAAGGGGACACACACACTCTATAGCGACACATGCACTCACCCCACAGGGACACACACCACAAAGAGACACACATAACACAGACACACACACCACACAGGCCCCCCCACAGGGACACACACACATAGCCACCCTATAGGGATACATGCACTCACACCACAAAGGAACACACACACACCACACAGACCCGCTCACAGGGACACACACACATACACACCCTATAGGGACACATGCACTCACCCCTCAGGGACACACACACACCACAAAGAGACACACACGAGACAGAGACACACACACCCCACACAGACACCCCCCCACAGGGACACACACACACATACAGATCCTATAGGGACACATGCACTCACCCCACAGGGAACACACACACACACCACAAAGAGACACACACAACACAGATACACACACACACACACAGACCCCCCCACAGGGACACACACACATACACATCCTATAGGGACACATGCACTCACCCCACAGGGACACACACACCACAAAGAGACACACACAACACAAATACACACACACCACAAAGACCCCCCACAGGGACACACACACATACACATCCTATAGGGACACATGCACTCACCCCACAGGGACACACACACACACACCACAAAGACACACACAACAGAGACACACACCACACAGACCCCCCCCACAGGGACACACACATACACACCCTATAGGGGCACATGCACTCACCCCACAGGGACACACACCACAAAGAGACACACACAACAGAGACACACACCACACAGACCCCCCCACAGGGACACACACATACACACACCCCAGGGACACACACACCACACAGACAGACACAGATGTGCACAAATCACCTCACACAACTCGCCTCATATGTGTGCTATCTTTATTTTTTAAACATAAACATCTGATTAAAAACAGCCAATGTGCAACACGTGTTATATAGGGAATTAAGGCAGATGTCAGTCACATGAGCTGTCTATTATGTGTATGTGTGAGGTAACATATACTGCCCGGCCAGGGGGAGGGTTTACTGTTGGCTGGAGATTTATTAGGCTGCCTATAGCAACCAATCACAGCTCAGCTTCTATTTTCCTACAGGTCATTAATATGACATATTCAAATTCTATTTTGTTATAGCTAACAGAAGTTATTTATTAACCCGGGCGTAGCCGGGTACTACAGCTAGTAGATTATATTTTTGTAGATGATAGAATTCTAGGTTGTGCGCTTGAGGCAATAATAGGAGTGATCTCGTGGTCTGACCATGCTCCTGTCTCACTCACCATATCTGATAGGGACTCTTCGGTCAAAGCTAATAGGTGGCATCTAAATGATTTTTTACTCACCAACAAACAAAACATTGAATTTATAGAGACCAAATTAAAAGACTTCTTTGACATAAATGATAATAACTCCACCTCAGACGAAGTGGTATGGCCAGCCCACAAGGCATATATGAGAGGTATTTTTATTAAGATGGCAGCAGTAGAAAAGAAAAGAAGAGAGGCAGCAGTGTTAGACCTACGGTATTAACTCAAATTAACAATCTGGAACAAATCAACAAGAAAAACCCCACCCTACAGTTGTCCCAAAAAATAACAGAACATATTGTGAGGCTGCGTGCTCTTCTTTTATTTCAGCACGAAAAAGCACTTAAAAAGTCCAAAACAAAATATTATGCAATGGGAGATAGAGCAGGGAAGATTTTAGCTGGGAGAATAAAAAAAAGGGAGATAAGAAATAGGATTGCATACTTGAATAAACCTGATAGGACTAAAGTACTAAATCCGGTCGACATAGCTAAAGAATTTAGGTGATTTTATTATTCACTGTACAACCTAAAAGAGGATCCCCATACAGTCCAGCCTAATCAACAAGAAATTGGTAACTTCCTAGAAAAAATCTCACTCCCCAAAGTATCAGCGGCTCAGCTATGTGGTCTAAATACTCCCATATCTATCATTGAAATAGAACAAATAATCCGTTCTACTAAAAAGTCCCTGTGCTCTGGGCCCAGATGGCTTTTCTGACACCTATTATCATTGTTTTGTCAAAACCTTTGCGCTTTACCTCCTAAAAGCTTTCAATTTTTGGAAATGTAGTTCAATAAGCCATGAAATCCTTGAGGCAGTAAATCACAACCATTCCTAAACCCGAGAAACCCCCAAACACTCCTGGTAATTTTAGGCCTATCTCCTTAATAAACTGTGACCTAAAAATATTCTCTAAATTCCTTGCAGCCAGAATAATGTCTGTCCTTTCCTCTCTGATAGCACCTGACCAGGTTGGGTTTGTCCCTGGGAGACAAGCAAGGACGGCACTAGAAGAGTAATAGATTTGTTGGAGATAATGGAGACTAATAAACTCCCCAATGTACTGCTGTCTCTTGACACCGAGAAGGCGTATGACAGAGTGCACTGGGGTTATATGGGTGAGGTTCTGGATAAGTTTGGTTTTGTGGGAGATATTAAAAAGGCTATATTAGCCCTATACTATAATCTGAATGTGGTGGTGAGTGCGTCTGGCTTCATGGTTATCTTTGCTTTGTTAATGGAACCGCTGGCACTGGCTCTTATAACTAATCCAAGCATACATGGAGTCCGTGTGGGAGATACGGACCATGTGGTGGGATTGTATGCAAATGATCTGATATTATCTCTCACCGGCATGGAGGGCACCCTGGTGGATGTCATGGACACCCTGGCTGAATTCTCCAGAATCTCATATTACAAATTAAATGCCACAAAGTCTATCATATTCCCCATAAATATTACACCTTTGGTAAAGGATAGAATACTAGAGCATTTTCCCTTTAAGTGGAAGGAAGCGGGATTTACATATTTGGGAATTAAAATGACAAAATTTGTAAATCTAATTAAGTTGAACTGCGAATCACTGATTTCGGAGGTTTGTGGGGACTTGGAAAGGCAGACCCTCTCCCACTGTCCTCGGTTGCCAGAATACAAATTGTAAAAATGATGTTGCTGATTACCTACTTGTTCAGATATCTTCCTCTCAAATTCCCATCTAGTTGGATAGGGCTCCTACAATCCCTACTTGGTAAGTTTATTTGGAAAAACAAAAAAACAAGAGTGGTGGTCAAGGCTCTACATTTCCAATATTCTCGTGGTGGCATGGGTGTACCAAATCTATCTTTGTAACACAAGGCGGCCATACTCGAGGCCACAAAGGATTGGTGGTCTGGGGATCTTAATTATAGATGGTTCCAAATAGAAAGACAGTTTGCTCCCCACAGGTCTACTAGACTTTTGCTAGAGATCGAGCTACTGAAGCCGCTGAAATCGAATTTTCCCTTACATACGATGTCCTCGTTGATTTCTTATTGAAATAACCTTGATGGAACACTAAAAAAATCCCTATTTAAATACATTTCTGTAAAAGCGATCGAGGCACACCTCTCTGGGTTGTCTCTAGACCTGTGGGCGAAATCAGGTGTTAGCACGCTTGACAAACTCTTAGATGGCCCTGTATTCCCCTCCTTTGCAGATTTGTCCCAACTTTACGAGATTCCCAAAACATGCTTTTATCAGTACCTCCAAATCCATCATTTTAGCCAGTCATGCACATTTCCAGCTTGGTGGAGCCCTGACCCATCAGACGTGATAAAGAAATACAGAATACCCCAATGAACATGGATTGTCTCTGTTCTATAAAACTCTTAATTCGCCAGCAGAGTCGGTCAATCTCCCTTATATGACTGTGTGGGAGGAGATACTCTCTTTCTCATCCACCCCTGAACACCAGTGGACTGCGGCTACATTTACTCAAAGGCACTCCTCCTGCATTAATCATCTAGAACAACTAAAGAAAATACATATGAACTGGTATCTGACCCCTTATAAAATTTCCAAATTTAACAAATCATATTCCCCATTATGATGGAAGGGATGTGGTAAAAAAGGGGACCTGGGTCATGTGTGGTGGTGGCCCAAAATAGGAGAATACTGTAATCGAGTGGCAGACTTAATCAGGACCTTGACAGGTTTCCCTTCAACTCTAGAGGAGCCCCTGGCAGTCTTAAATAAAGGGTTGGTCCTTCTTCCCCCAAACGTAGTTCTAGTGATAACCCATGTTTTCATAGCAGCCCATCAGAGCTTGGCAAGGCACTGGAGGGAAGCTTCTACCCCCACACAGGAGGAACTCATTGGTAGGATAAATCCTCATTATCTACATGAACGTTGTTTGGTCACTCGATAAAGCAAAATGAACGAGTCAGCCGCCAGTGAGAGACTTGGGTGAAGTCTGGATTGGCAATAGCCCACACTTAGGATGGTTATAATATTCTTCCTGGTTGATTCTGGTCTTCTCATAATTAGATTGGTATACAAAAATATTTAAAACAAAGCCCCTAAACTTATTCCCCCCCACTATCCGTTAATTTACCTCTTGTGTCTAATCCTGGCTGCCCCCTTCCTTCTGTGTGCTCCTTTCTTTCCCTTCCCTCTCCTATAATCTCCAGTTTGGAATTGGTTTACGCTGGTGGTGATTATTTGCACATGACTGCTATAATGATATAATTGTATAATCAAGTTATATATGTTGTTATAAGATTTATCTGAATAAAAAATGTATGGATTAACAAAAAAACAAAAGGAAGAAAGAAGAAAGAGACTCGTGACGCAAATTGTTTCCAACCTCAGAACCTGCAGCGCTTCGCCCACATCAGCAAACCACAAGAGCTGAACACTCAGTAACTGACAATGTATGTATACATGGTATACAGCACAGAGCCTCCTCTATACACTGTATATACAGTAGAGCCTCATCTATACATGGTATACAGCACAGAGCCTCCTCTATACACAGTATACAGGTATACAGCACAGAGCCTCCTCTATACACTGTATATACAGTAGAGCCTCATCTATACATGGTATACAGCACAGAGCCTCCTCTATACACAGTATACAGGTATACAGCACAGAGCCTCCTCTATACACTGTATATACAGTAGAGCCTCATCTATACATGGTATACAGCACAGAGCCTCCTCTATACACTGTATATACAGTAGAGCCTCATCTATACATGGTATACAGCACAGAGCCTCCTCTATACACTGTATACAGGTATACAGCACAGAGCCTCCTCTATACACTGTATACAGGTATACAGCACAGAGCCTCCTCTATAAACGGTATACAGCACAGAGCCTCCTCTATAAACGGTATACAGCACAGAGCCTCCTCTATAAACAGTATACGGCACAGCACTTCCTCTATACACTGTATATAAAGCAGAGTCTCATCTATACATGGTATACAGCACAGAGCCTCCTCTATACACAGTATACAGCTATACAGCACAGAGCCTCCTCTATAAACAGTATACGGCACAGGTTTTAGTTTTTAGGGGGGAGGGACCCAGCGCTAACCGATGTAACTACACTAAGGTTTTCTTGGAAAAACGGGGGGCAAAAAACATAAACCGGAGGCTAATTCTCATAAAGGTTTTTATTGCTTAAGTTTCCAATGATTGTAGGATAACATTTATTAAAAAATTCAGTCTTTAAAAAATAGTTTAAAAATGAGGAGGAAGGGTCTCAATTGTGCTGTTCCTTCAGGTACGGCACGTATAGATATATAGTATTTGGCAGACACATTAGAAGGCGGTTAACCTTTAGTTACACAGAGAAAAGGTCGGTGCTGGACTAACCATCCAGTTCTTTTTGCAGCCCAATCCCTTATACAAAGAACAATACTGAAATCACCATAGGACAAGGAAAGGTGCCTCAAGCACGGTAAATCCACAGGTTTCTGTAAAAATCCTAATCTACCCTGGAAACCCTGTCTCCTTACTGACTGTTATCCTTCCCTTCTGTTCCTTAAGCAGAAATCCAGGGACAGTCCTCAGCGAAACAGGTTTACAGAGAAGGGTATCCACTGCAGCACATTCGTTGGACTACAGGTACCCAATAACTTTACTAGGTATAACCTTAAGTACTTTTGGAGTAGCTGTTGAATCTATACCCTGAGGGAAAAGCAGTTTCCACCTAATTATTAAAAAGTCCCCCTTTTTCTTTCTAGTTACACAGAAGGGGACAACAGCAGGATTATGGAGCACTACTGTGATGTCCCAAGACAGTGAGAAAATTCAGGACTGCCAAATACTATATATCTATACGTGCCGTACCTGAAGGAACAGCACAATTGAGACCCTTCCTCCTCATTTTTAAACTATTTTTTAAAGACTGAATTTTTTAATAAATGTTATCCTACAATCATTGGAAACTTAAGCAATAAAAACCTTTATGAGAATTAGCCTCCGGTTTATGTTTTTTGCCCCCCGTTTTTCCAAGAAAACCTTAGTGTAGTTACATCGGTTAGCGCTGGGTCCCTCCCCCTAAAAACTAAAACCTACGAATATCAAGGCACTAGAGCACAGGTGCACTTGGGACCTCCTAGCAGCAAGACCACTGTGGGTACCCCCATACCCTTACTTCCTGAGTGGGTAAACCAGCATGCTCCACTGTAACAAACTATAAAAACAGTATACGGCACAGCACTTCCTCTATACACTGTATATAAAGCAGAGTCTCATCTATACATGGTATAGAACAGAGCCTCCTCTATACACAGTATACAGCTATACAGCACAGAGCCTCCTCTATAAACAGTATACGGCACATCACTTCCTCTATACACTGTATATAAAGCAGAGTCTCATCTATACATGGTATACAGCACAGAGCCTCCTCTATACACAGTATACAGCTATACAGCACATAGCCTCCTCTATAAACGGTATACAGGTATACAGCACAGAGCCTCCTCTATAAACAGTATACGGCATAGAGCCTCATCTATACAAGGTATACGGCACAGAGCCTCCTCTGTACATAGTATACAGCACAGAGCCTAATCTATACAAGGTATGCAGCACAGAGCCTCCTTTATACACATATACAGTACAGAGCCTCCTCTATACACGTATACAGCACAGATGCTCCTCTATACACTGTATACGACACTCTACAACACAACATACCACCTCAGAGGAAGCAAATACCACTCTATAGCACAACATCCACCTCAGAAGTGTCAAATAACTGTGATGCTAGTCACTACTCTCGTGCTAGCCTTGAGGATGGGTAGTCAAAGGTCTGGGGTCAGATATGAGGAAGGGGAGTAATAGACCAAGGGGTGAGGCAAAGGTATAGTCAGATCATGGTTAAAATTCAAGGAGGGTAGCGGATCAAGACAAAGGGGCAAGGCAAATGGATAATCAGAAACAATGTCTATGGTCGGGTAAACAATAGATCAATCTGAGCACAGGAACACAGACACCACTAAGCTAAAGCTACGACTAACAGTAATTGAAAACAGAGAGGAAGCTAAATTGCAAAGTCATCACTTAAAACAGGAGACAAATGGAGGAAACCTTGGACACTCTAGCCCTGATTGGATGGCTGAGCTGTCTATCAACATACTGACAGCTCAACATGCCCTGTCTCCGATTGGATGGCTGACTGGTCCACCCCCATACTGACAGCTCAGCATGCCCCTGTCTCCCATTGGACAGCTGAACTGTCCATAACCATACTGACAGCTCAGCATGATTTTGTTTCTGATTGGATGGCTCAACTGTTTAGCACCATACTGACAGCTCAGCATGGCGTCTCCGATTGGACGGCTGAATTGTCCATCACCATACTGACAGCTCAGCATGCCACTGCCCAAGACTGGATGGCTCAATTGTTACTCATTGTGTCTGGACACACTGGTAGGAGGAAACGTAAGAACACCCCCTCTTGTAAGGGAGGCCTCTGGACTTCCAGATTTCCATGCAAACCTAGGGTGTTAGTCGCTGACCAGACGATCGGCCTTCACAGAATGAGCCAGCACCAGTGATCACTCCTCAGGTTTGTATCCCGTTCAATGAACGAGATATTGGAGACCTTCCGAGAATCTATGATCCTTCATTCTCCAAACCTTCATCGACAGAAACAGGAGGAGGCTAAGACAAAACCATCAGGACAAATGTTTTAAAAGAGATTTGTGGAACACATTTGGGATGCGAAGACCACCAAATTAACATTCTCCAGAATCTCATACGGACAAATAAATTTAGGACCCAACTTCACTAATGGCATTTTTAGTCTACTATTTTTGGTTGATTACTACATCTTCTCTTCTCCTTTGAAGATGGAATCTGCCTAATGCTTCCTATAAGGCTTCCATTATTTGGTGACGCTGAACCACCCCAATATTCTTCTGAATTTCCCTCCAGACATCTCCAAGTTTCTGTATGGTGACATCTACTCCAGGACACCCAAAACTCATCCTAGAAAATGTAGCGAAATAAGGATGAAAGCCATAATTACAAAACAACAGTGAGGTTCCTGTGGATTGATTGACCCAACGGTTAGAGGTGAATTCCGCAAGAGGTAAAATGATGACTTGTTCTCTTTCTGAGCCTTAAAATTTGCTCAAAGGATAGATTTGTCTTCTGTCTGACCATTGGTTTCAGAGTGGTACATATCCCCAATTTCTTACAAATTGCCCTCCAGAATTTGGAGACACATTGCACTCTCCTATCAGATACAATGTCTAGGGGAATCCCATGCAATTGTACCACATAATTGATGAACACCTGGAAAGCGTTTCGGCATTCTGTAACCCTGATAATGGAATGACATGGGCTAGTTTACTGAAACGGTTGACTACCAACCAAATCCCAGCTTTCCCACCAGACAAAGGCAAATCAGTAATGAAATCCATGGATAAGTAAGCCCATGGTCTTTGTAGAATTGGCAATACAACCAATTCCCCGGTTGGACAGTTATGATAGACGTTAGGCGTGGATTCAAAATCGTTAACATCATTAAATATGGATGACCTTCAAAGGAGTGTACCAATAGCTTACTGGGTAGCTGTGACCACCCAACATGGAATCATGAAATTCCTGCAATAGACGTAATCTCTGGTACACAGGAACAAATCATTTGGACCCTGGAGTAGTGGAAGGAGCCAACGACTGGGATTCACAGACATCTGCTTCCAACTCCAAAGATACCATAGAATCTACAATACCCAGAGGAACAATGAAGGATGAAGGTTCTGGAGGAGACTCAATGAAGGCTGTGTGACAAAGTGGCAGCCCTCTCCTTCAATGGTGAAACTACAATAGGTGCAGGGGTCGCAATCACACCCGGGCCCTGGAGCCTAGGGGGCCCCAAAAGTCCCTTTGGCCTATAGAAAAAGACTATTGCTATTAAAGATTTGCAATAATTGGGGGCCTCATTGGAGCTTTCGCATCGGGGCCCATGAGCTTCAAGTTACGCCATTGCTCACATTCTTGGTGACCTGAACATAATATAACAATTGAATCTAGAGAAAAATAAAGGCCATCTGGCCTGTCGTGGGGTCAACTGTTTGACCGATTCAATATAACCTAAATTTTTATACGTCACAACCATGACTTACTGTATTTGAAGAATGTAGACAACCCTCCAAAAATTCTCTACATTCTTCAAAAGCTACAACAAGCAACGTGCGATTCCCAACTTTATCATTTCTCTCAGCAGAGGAAAATCTCCTTGAGAAAAAGGCACATGGCCGCAAATTGGTCAACGTTTTGGGACCTTGAGATAATAGGGCCCCAACCCCGACATTAGAAGCATCTTCCTTCACAGTGAATGGCCTCTGTGTGGGCCCTGAGGAAGGAGCCTGGACGTGGGTCCGAAACGCGTAAGAATTAAAACCATCATTGCACCAAAAACCGTGGTTTTCCAACTCATTTCACGGGCAGCGCCGATCCCGGAAGCTCGGTCTTTTCTTCCCTGTATTTGGTTCAGACACCCCTGAGCGGGTGGAGTGTGGATACTGCAGTAGTTCTCACGCCTTCACACCAGTTGTGGGTCACACAACTGTCCCAGGTGAGCAGCAACAAGTGTATCCTCTATACATATTGTTGGGATAAGACCCTATTGCGCTTTCTATCCTCTTTTATATTTTAAGTCCTCCCATGCTGGCACAGTCCCCACATGTGAGGTGGGAAAGGGAATTGGGATTTGCTGTTCACCTCGTACACCCTTGGATTTCCAGGCTTAAGCAACCACAAAAATGATGGACAAGTGGCCCTGATATAATTTCTTCTTGCAGTCCCCCCATGCTGGCACACATGAGCCCCCATACTGGCACAGTCCCCCCATGCTGGTACTGTCCCCCCCATGCTGGCACACAAAGCCCCCATCTTTGCGAACACTTAAAAAATAAATAGACTAGCATACTCACCTCTCTCCATAGCTCCCAGCAGCCGGTGACATCCCCGCTGTCTGTGTCGTGCAGGCATCTGATCCTGAGAGCAGCACACGGTGATGATGTCACTCTGCAGCGACGCTCACTGGACTGGATGTCAGCACAGACTGCGGGAATGGTGCCAGCTGCAGGGAGCGATGGAGCAAGGTGAGTATGACATCACTGGGATAGTCACTGCTTTCCATGCAATGAAAGCTTATAAAGCACTGACTACTCACACAGGCTGCAGCCGCTGAGCTGTGGACCCACTCCTGGGCTCCTGTCATATGCTCTGCTCTCCCACCGGTGATTGACAGCGGGATGCAGTGCATATTATATGAGCATAATGAGCGGCCCCACGTGACCACAGCCCGCACCAGGCCCCTCCAGCCCTCGGACACCGCTCCACAGACCTCCCCTTTCCCATCGCACAACATATTCAGATTCTAAGATGCACCCCCACTTTCCCCAAAATTTGGGGGAACAAAGGTGGGTTTTATAATCCGAAAAATACGGCACATCGTACTGAAGAAGGTCTGAAGTTTAGGACTGAAACGTTTGTTTATCTGATTTTTTGTCACCTAATAAAAACACACAAAAAACCAATTTTTTAGTGCCAAGTATTTTTTACTTCTGATGTGTGTGAGCCTACTTGAGTACCATTTATAAGGAGGTGCCGTTAAATGTATAGTTCTTATACAAAGGTTGTCTCATGCTCAAAATTGTAGAGGATGGTGAGATATGGAGCCTGAAAGGCAAAAGGTCAGAACATTGTTACCCTTTTGCTCGTCACCATTTCATTGACTCCAAATAACTCTCGACAGCACAACATACCCTTGGATACACGGGGGTCAGTGGGTGCTTGCGTCCTCTGGCCAGTCTGTTATTAGACCATCCGGAGCCGAGGCTGGCGCTCATCCTACTGAATGTCCGCAATCATTTTCAGTACATGTGTAGAGGGGTGGGGAAAAGAAAGTGCTGCTCACCTCATGATGCACACTTGGATTCCCAGGCTCCTGGCTAGGTGGCTGCCTTCCACCACTTGAACATCGAAAGAGAGACAGACCAGCGCCATATTTTTTCTGATGGTTGCCTAACCATAAGAGTACACTAGATGAGTGTTCCATTTTCAGAGACGACTACATTTCACTGTATAATCTACTGTGTGGGACACACCAATTAAATTAATTCATATCAATCCATATTCCTATAGATATATCCCATATTCCCAATATTACTTCTATGCAGGGGCGCAGCATCCATGAGGCGACATGAAGTGTCTGCCTCAGGCGGCGACCCTGCTGGTAGACAGGGGGCGGCATCCGCAGGGGCGCCTGGTGTTAGCTTCGCCCCCTGCAGATGCTGCTACCGCTCCTAGTCCTGTCCGCCGCGACCAGGTCAGTGGCATATCTAAGGGGCAGCTGGCGGGGCATCTGCCCGGGGCACAGCAGGCAGGGGTGCGCTGCTGCTTGAATGCTGTTCATTTCGACACAATATTCTGAGTATGCACAAATAAAGGTATTCTCAATTACCCTCAGCTCTCATATTCTATCATAATTTATCACTGCATTGCTTATTTGTCAACATGAACCCCATAATACGACTTTTACATTTTTAACATTCTGTGTACTGTTTCTTATTTTCTTACGTTTTTTGTATACATCTTTTTATTCCTTTATTTATTTTCTTATTTTTTTGTACATATATCATTAATTCTATGGTTAATATACCATTAGTAGACTCCACGTTTTATGAAAATATATTGTATATTGTCGTTGTTACTATTAGTGATTCATGTCTCATTCAAATTTATATCTAAAGGACAATAAAAGAATTCTAAAAATAAATATAAAATTAAAAAATGATCAAAGACTGACCTTCCTAAAGGGAGAAGTGTTATAATAGCACTATAAGAAGCTGGCTCATATTCAATTTAATAATGTATCTTTAGGATGGGTCGTCACAATTATTCACATATACCAATTTGAGAAGGTAAAAAATGATTGTACTGTGTTAGCCGGTGGATATAAAAATATTAGAATCTGAGAGTCCTCAGTGGTTGATATCTTTTAATGGCTAAAGATGGTAAACATAGCAAGCTTTTGGGACACTATGGCCCCTTCATCAGACTGATAATGACACAAATTCTGCAGACACATACATATATACAGTGCCTACAAGTAGTATTCAACCCCCTGCAGATTTAGCTGGTTGACACATGCGGAATTAACTTGGCATTGTGACATTTGGACTGTAGATCAGCCTGGAAGTAGGAAATGCAGTGCCACAAAAAATTTTAATTCAGAGGGTCATTTATTATTCAACCCCTCAAACCACCAGCATTCTGTTTGGTCCCCCTAAAGTATTAAGAAGTAGTTCAGGCACAAAGAACAATGAGCTTCACATGTGTGGATTAATTATCTCTTTTGCCAGCCTTTTCTGACTATTTAAGACCCTCCCCAAACTTGTGAACAGCACTCATACATGGTCAACGTGGGAAAGACAAAGGAGCATTCCAAGGCCATCAGAGACAAGATCGTGGAGGGTCACAAGGCTGGCAAGGGGTACACAACCCTTTCCAAGGAGTTGGGCCTACCTGTCTCCACTGTTGGGAGCATCATCCGGAAGTGGAAGGCTTATGGAACTACTGTTAGCCTTCCACGGCCTGGACAGCCTTTGAAAGTTTCCTCCCGTGCCGAGGCCAGGCTTGTCCAAAGAGTCAAGGCTAACCCAAGGACAACAAGGAAGGAGCTCCGGGAAGATCTCATGGCAGTGGGGACATTGGTTTCAGTCAATACCATAAGTAACGTACTCCACCGCAATGGTCTCCGTTCCAGACGAGCCCGTAAGGTTCCTTTACTTTCAAAGCGTCATGTCAAGGCTCGTCTATAGTTTGCTCATGATCACTTGGAGGACTCTGAGACAGACTGGTTCAAGGTTCTATGGTCTGATGAGACCAAGATCGAGATCTTTGGTGCCAACCACACACGTGACGTTTGGAGACTGGATGGCACTGCATACGACCCCAAGAATACCATCCCTACAGTCAAGCATGGTGGTGGCAGCATCATGCTGTGGGGCTGTTTCTCAGCCAAGGGGCCTGGCCATCTGCTCTGCATCCATGGGAAGATGGATAGCACAGCCTACCTGGAGATTTTGGCCAAGAACCTCCGCTCCTCCATCAAGGATCTTAAGATGGGTCGTAATTTCATCTTCCAACAAGACAACGACCCAAAGCACACAGCCAAGAAAACCAAGGCCTGGTTCAAGAGGGAAAAAATCAAGGTGTTGGAGTGGCCTAGTCAGTCTCCTGACCTTAACCCAATTGAAAACTTGTGGAAGGAGCTCAAGATTAAAGTTCACATGAGACACCCAAAGAACCTAGATAACTTGGAGAAGATCTGCATGGAGGAGTGGGCCCAGATAACTCCAGAGACCTGTGCCGGCTTGATCAGGTCTTATAAAAGACGATTATTAGCTGTAATTGCAAGCAAGGGTTATTCCACAAAATATTAAACCTAGGGGTTGAATAATAATTGACCCACACTTTTATGTTTAAAATTTATAAAAATTAAACTGAGCAACATAACTTTTTGGTTTGTAAAATGTATGCTTCTGTTAATAAATCCTACTCTCGTTTGCAGTTTGAAGGCTCTAACTTATTTGCATCTTATCAAACCAGCTAAATCTGCAGGGGGTTGAATACTACTTGTAGGCACTGTACATAAGCAGGGTGAGATGATGCAGTAAATACGACGGGTGACATAAAGCAGAGTCAGGCTTGGGAGGGGGAGAGGAGCTGGGGAGGTAAAGTCAAAATTCCAAGATAAAAGGAACAGATTGTATTATTGTTCTATGATTAGTGGCCTGTGGAGACCTGAAAATTCCTCAGTGAGAAAACTATAAACCCATGCGAGACAGTTCACGTAAGAAGTGCCAAAAGTTCATTGTCCTCTAACTGGGGTCTGTTGGAAGATGTCCACAAATGCCCTTTCATTTTATATAAAAACGCATGAATCCATGTGAGGCATTTAATCCTGTTTTGAATGTGTCAAAGGTCGTTATCAACTTGTATTCCCAAATTCTTTTCTTTCTGAGATGTAAAGTTACTTAGTTTACAATGAGCAGCTTCATGTCTGTTACCCTGTGGTCAGGGCTGCAAAAATGCTTTGCTACAGGTAGATCCATACGCCTTTCTTTTATTGTGTGGCGATGAGAATTCTTTCTTGTTCTGAATTTTTGCCCGGTCTCCCCTACATACATGCCACCAGTTGGACATTTAGAACATATAATTAAATATACAACATTGCTTGTGATGCAACTGAAGTTACCTGGGATCTTGTAGTCCTGGTCTGTGCTGGGAATCTTTGTCTTGTCTGTTGTCATTATAGATGGACAGGTTTTGCACATGTTCTAGGTACACTGCTTATGTATATATGTATGTGTCTTCAGAATTTGTGTCATCAGTCTGATGAAGGGGCCACAGTGTCCTAAAAGCTTGCTGTTTACCATCTTTTCAGTTTGCCATTAAAAGGTATCAACCACTGAGGTCTCTAATATTTTTCTCACATATACCAAAGCGCATAATCCCCATATTATTTCCATACCCAAAGTCATTACAGCATTTCACGACATCTCAACGTCTTTTAGATACATTCAATACGCAACAGAACCTATTCGGAACTTCCCATCCCACGGCTTTCATACACACTGAATCTACATCCCATCATGATCATATGATCCTACATGGTGATCACGTATATTACTACCAAAATTCCCACCGTAGCCAAAAGGGGAAAATATCCAGAGGATATAAAACCCCAACAGACACTCCAATGTGAGTCACAAAACATTCCCTTTCCTGGGTTGAAACCGGAGCGGAAATATGAGAAAAATACGAGAAAAAGGAGAATCAAGCCCTAATGTATATTACATTCCCACAGAAAATCCTAGTTCAATATCAGAAGGGAATGGCATACAAAGAATGTGTGTATGTGTGGCAGGGTGGATAAAAATCAATGTTTTTTTTTTTAAAAAATAAAAAAAATCGGATTTTTTTGATTTAAATCGGATTTTTTTGATTTAAATCGGATTTTTTTCAATAAACTGCTTTTTGAGGAAAATATTTTACCATCCAAAGGTTCTTCCATCACAAGATAAAGCTGAGTTGTTTAACTCAGTAGAATAAAGGCTGTATATGTGTAACATTCACAATGCCATGCTCTTCCAGAGGTTTCTGTAGGATTAGTGGGCAGTTTCTCCTATATTATCACAGACGCTCGCTTTACTTACGCAGTTCTCAAAACAGAATTTGACTCCGCAGAGGTCCCAGCCTCTTCTTCACGGCAAAAATGTTACAACATGAACAGAGTTGAGAAAAAGACCTTAATCCTATTGTTCTACAAACCTATAAATACAGAATCAACCCCTTCAGTGCCAAGTCCAAGAAGTTAGACAATATGTTTCTGATTGTTTGGAGTGGAATAGATCTGCACAACACAAGAAGAATGTGAATCTAAGTGTGAGGAGGAGGAAGGTCAAGCAGACAAGAAAATGAAAGTGAAACTTTGAGCACAATACTGCAGCATAGCCACAGACAGACAAGTCTGGATCTGTTTGTGTGTACGATCTGAGGTTTATTACATTCTTTCCTTATAATAGCAGCAGGCCGTAAAAGAGACCCAGTTTGGGAATATTTTAATGAAGCTCCTTCGCCTATCGGTAAGGCAGGCATTCGTGCAAAATGCAAATGATGCAACAAAGAGATTATTTTTCTCCTTCCTAAGTACAACAGAACAGTGGTGTCCAAATATGAATGATTAACCCATTAAACTGGGGAGAAAAAAGTAATATAAAAAGTGATTTTAAAAATCTTCATCTACTTGCATGTTAAAGTAGCAAGAACTAGTTTAGGTAGAAACTTTGATTTAAATCACTGATTTAAATCAAGCCTTACTGACTAGTGATTTAAATCGTGATTTAAATCGTGATTTAAATCAGTTAGATTTAAATCAAATCCACCCTGATGTGTGGGGTTCCGATTCTGGACCCATCAATAAAAGTACATAAGAACATTCTATACAACACAACATACCACATCAGAGGTGCTAAATACCTCTATGGCCCATGTCACACACACAGATATTTGTGCAGATATAGTTCACAGATCTCTGGTTGCACGGAAATCATGGACACATTGTTCCATTTTGTGGCTGTATATAAATGGATTAATGTGTCCATAATTTCACTGCAACCAAAGATCTGTGAACAATATCTGCACAAATATCTGTGTGTGTGACGTGGGCCTATACAACACAACACACCACATCAGAGGTGCTAAATACCTCTATACAACACAACATACCACATCAGAGGTTCTAAATACCTCTATACAAGACAGCATACCACATCAGAGGTGCTAAATACCTCTGTACAACACAACATACCACATCAGAGGTGCCAAATACCTCTGTACAACACAACATACCCCATCAGAGGTGCAAAATACCTCTGTACAACACAACATACCACATCAGAGGCGCCAAATACCTCTGTACAATACAATATACCACATCAGAGGTGCCAAATACCTCTATACAACACAACATATCACATCAAAGGTGCCAACTACCTCTGTACAACACAACATACCACATCAGAGGAGCCAAATACCTCTGTACAACACAACATACCACATCAGAGGTGCTAAATACCTCTGTACAACACAACACACCACATCAGAGGTGCCAAATACCTCTGTACAACACACCACATCAGAGTTACCAAATACCTCTATACAACACAGCATACCACATCAGAGGTGCCAAAAACCTCTGTACCACACAACATATCACATCAGAGGTGCCAAATACCTCTATACAACACAACATACCACATCAGAGGTGCCAAATACCTCTATACAACACAACATACCCCATCAGAGGTGCCAAATACCTCTATACAACACAACATACCCCATCAGAGGTGCCAAATACCTCTGTACAACACAACATACCACATCAGAGGTGCCAAATACCTCTGTACAACACAACATACCCCATCAGAGGTGCCAAATACCTCTGTACAACACAACATACCACATCAGAGGTGCCAAATACCTCTGTACAACACAACATACCCCATCAGAGGTGCCAAATACCTCTGTACAACACAACATACCACATCAGAGGTGCCAAATACCTCTGTACAACACAACATACCCCATCAGAGGTGCCAAATACCTCTGTACAACACAACATACCCCATCAGAGGTGCCAAATGCCTCTGTACAACACAACATATCACATCAGAGGTGCCAAATACTAAGCTTAGGAAGCCAACTGAGCACAGTGAGGTTTGTGGCCAGGTGACTGGATTGTTCCAACCTGGGTTCTCCAAACAAATAGGTGATCTCAGTGTTAGGCAGCAGACCAATTCTGTAATCCACCTGCTGGAACTATGGTCCCAGGCTGAGGTCCCATAGCATCAAACCGGTGAAAGAAGTAGGCACTTTTTATATCCATCAGTTCTTATTTCAGGATATTGTGCCTCCTACGATTTGTGAGAGATGGCTGTTTCCTCATTGGTTGCTAGTTAAATCCGACTGCATAATTGTTCTCTGAATTATGCAGTCTAGTACACCGCAAGGGGCTGATGCAATCAGCATCAACAGACATTCTACAAATTAGTAGATAAAAAAGGGCAACGGACAGTCTCATACGAAATAATGGTTCATGTCTCTTGACTTGCAGAATAAAGGAATAGTACATCTGGCATAATCAAGCATAGTTCAGCTCTTGCGAGTCATCACAATACCCCCTCAGAGTCACCAAATACCACTCTATAGCAAAACATACCCCCACAGAAGCTGAGCGCCTCCATAACCTGTCTACAAGTGACCAGAAGAAGGGATGGAGGAGACGGGCGGTCACTGAATACTGGGGATGGAAGAGACGGGCAGTCACTGAATACTGAGAATGGAGGAGACGGGTGGTCAATGAATACTGAGGATGAAGGAGACGGGCGGTCACTGAATACTGAGGACGGAGGAGACGGGCGGTCACTGAATACTGAGGATGGAGAAGACGGGCAGTCACTGAATACTGAGGATGGAGGAGACGGACGGTCACTGAATACTGAGGATGGAGGAGACGGCAGTCACTGAATACTGAGAATGGAGGAGACGGGTGGTCAATGAATACTGAGGATGGAGAAGACAGCGGGCACTAAATACTGAGGATGGAGGAGACGGGCGGTCACTGAATAGTGAGGACGGAGGAGACAGGCAGTCACTGAATACTGAGGATGGATGAGACAGGCAGTCACTGAATACTGAGGACGCAGGAGACAGGTGGTCACTGAATACTGAGGATGGAGGAGACGGGTGGTCACTGAATACTGAGAATGGAGGAGACGGGTGGTCACTGAATACTGAGGATGGAGGAGACAGGCGATCAATGAATACTGAGGATAAAGGAAACGGACGGTCACTGAATACTAAGGATGGAGGAGACGGGCGGTCCCTGAATACTGAGGACGGAGGAGACGGGCAGTCACTGAATACTGAGGACGGAGGAGATGGGCGGTCACTGAATACTGAGGATAGAGGAGATGGTGGTCACTGAATACTGAGGATGGAGGAGACGGGCGGTCACTGAATACTGAGGATGGAGGAGACGGGCGGTCACTGAATACTGGGGACACAGGAGACAGGCGGTCACTGAATAGTGAGGATGGAGGAGACGGGCAGTCACTGAATACTGAGGATGGAGGAGACGGGTGGTCACTGAATACTGAGGATGGAGGAGACGGGCGGTCACTGAATGCTCAGGATGGAGGAGACAGGCGGTCACTGAATACTGAGTACGGAGGAGACGGGCGGTCACTGAATACTGAGGATGGAGGAGACGGGCGGTCACTGAATGCTCAGGATGGAGGAGACGGGCAGTCACTGAACACAATTAGGGGGGATGATCCCCCATCGCTTTGTAATATCACTATAATTGAAGTATATGTCACCCTGTATCTCACATGATCGGCTCCTTTACTATCTTGGTTCTTCTGGACATTACAGATCTCAGTTTTCCATTAAGCCTCTCACACATAGAATGTTCTTGTTTCTCTTCCTAAACCTGTTCCTTTTTTATCAGTGACAATTAGTTTCCCTAATTTCACATATACAATATATGTACAGATTGTGACATCCCCCATGAAGAGTCTGTGGCCCCATCAATGTAGAGGGAAGATGGACAAAATTACCTGATAGAAGCAGAATGTAGGTGAGTCCGGTCCAGGGGAAGCATCGCAAGGAACTTTGTTCCTCCATGACCTTCTGAGAGTGACAAACCTCAAAAAGAGTGAACAGCGACTATGACTGGAAAGGAAGAGGAGGAGAATTGTGCTCTGAATTTGAGGCTTATAACTGCATATTCTGTGAATGTCATACAAGGCAGGAAAACCATAAGCTCAGGTCTGGTCCTCATTGCCCACACATACGTGAGATCTCAGGTCCGCTCCTCAGGGTGGGGTGCTCAGAGCCGGGCTTCTCTCTATCTGGCGATGTCATCTGCGGGATCGAGATGTCACGGTGGCGTGACCTGGTCCGTGGCTCTGGAGCGGTCAATAAAAAGGGAGAAAGTTCACGGAATAGGGGATTTATAGGGATTTGGGGGTGGTTGTCATGACACCACCCGTGGTATGCGGCTATTAGTGGCCGCCGCTGCAGTCCGGGACATTTGGGGATGATGGGATGGCAGCTATGATGGTGTCGCTCCCCATGGGTGGAGCCGGTCCCCAGGGCGTTCGGTGCAGAGGAGTGGGATTATTGTGGGCCAGTGGGGCTGATCTGGCTGCAGGGAGGGATCAGAGCATCGTGTGAAGGGACCTCCCTGATTATTGTGTAAAGTGACCTCCTGGGCCATCGTGTGAAGGGACCTCCAGAGTCATCGTATGAAGGGACCTCCCAGGTCATCGTGTTAATGGACCTCCTTGGTTATCTGCTCCAACCACTTGCTCAAAGCAGGATTCACTAAATCCTCAGAGACAGATCTGTCTGTTCAGTCCCTGTGTGAAGACTTCCATTGAAGTGGAATTCACTACGCCTGTTCCACTCCCTGATCACCCTCACTATCAAAGTTTTTTCTAATATCTAATCTGTTTCTCCTCCCATTCAGTTTCATCCCATTGCTTCTAGTCTTTTCTGGTGCAAATGAGAATAAAGCTGATCCTCTACAGTGTGACAGCCCTTGAGATATTTGTAGACAGCTATTAAGTCTCCTCTCGGTCTTCTTTTTGACAAGATAAACATTCCCAGATCCTGTACTTGTTCCTTATCTGGTTTGCAGACTGGTCACCATTCTGGTCGCTCTTCTCTGAACTTGCTACAGTTTGTTGATGTCTTTTGTATAATGTGGAGCCCAGAACTGGACCCATTATCCAGATGAGGTCTGACCACAGAGGAGTAGAGGGGCATAATGACTTCACGTAATCTAGACTGTTGCTTCTGTTAATACATCCTGAATTGTGTTTGCCATTTCTCCTGCTGCAACACTGGTGACTCCTGTGCAGTCTGTGATCTATTAGTACACACAAGTCTTTTTCACACGTGCTGTTGCTTCACCCTATTCCTACCATTACGTAGATGCTTTTTTATTTTTCTTGCCCAGATGTAGGACTTTACATTTCTCCCTCTTATAAACCATTCTGTTAGTTGCTGCCCACTGTTCCAATTTGTGTAGATCTTTGTGAATCCTTTCTTTCTTCTCTAGTAGTAGCGATCCCTCCTAGCTTTGTGTCATCAGGGAATTTATTCAGAGTATCATTATTCCTTAATCCAAATCATTTATAGTTATTGAACAACAATGGGCCCTGGACAGAGCCCTGTGGTCCCCACTGTAGACGTTCTTCCATCTGGATGTGCAGGAATTTATGATCATCTTTTGGCTCCGATCACTGAGCCACTTATGAATCCACCAAACAGTTGCCTTGTCCACTCCATACTTTTCATTTTTTCAACAAAGTTGGTAGGCTTTGCTGAAGTCAGGATATACTATATCTACTGAGTTTCCCTGATCCACCCCGTCAGTGATTCTGTCATAGAAGGAAATTAAGATAGTCTGACATGACCTATTAATTACAAACCCATGCTGGATCAGGATAATCACTTCATTCTCATCCAGGTACTTGCATACATGTTGTTTATTAATTTATTTAAAGATCTGTCCTAGTATAGAAGGCGGGCTCATAGGCCTATAGCTCCCAGGGTCCACCTTCTTCCCCTTTTTTAATAGAGGAACAACATTTGCTCTTCTCCAGTCCTTTGGACCTTCTCCGTTCTCCAAGAATTTTGAAAGATTATGGAGAGTGGTTCAAATATTTCCTCTGCTATCTCCTTCTGTATGCTGGGGAGTAATTTATCTGGGCCTGGAGACTTGAATTAATTTCGTTAGCTAAGTAATCCTTTACTATCTCCCTGTTTATAGATAGCGTGGATTCTTCTATTCCTTTAATAGTACAGTGAAGTTCAGGTCCTCACTGCCAACACATACCCAAGATCTCAGGTCCGGTCCTCCATGCCCACACATACCTTAGATCGCAGGTCTGGTCCTAACTGCCCACACATTCCTGAGATCTCAGGTCCAGTCTTCATTGCCCATGCATGCCCGAGATCTCAGGTCCAATCACCACTGTCCACACATACCCGAGATCTCAGGTCCAGTCCTCACTGCCCACACATACCCGAGATCTCAGGTCCAATCACCACTGCCCACACATACCCGAGATCTCAGGTCCGGTACTCTATGCCCACACATACCTTTGATCGTAGGTCTGGTCCTAACTGCCCACACATACCTGAGATCTCAGGTCCAGTCCTCATTGCCCATGCATACCCGAGATCTCAGGTTCAGTCCTCACTGCCCACACATACCTGAGATCTCAGGTCCAATCACCACTGCCCATACATACCTGAGATCTCAGGTCCAATCACCACTGCCAACACATACCCGAGATCTCAGGTTTAATCACCACTTCCCTCAAATATCTTGGATCTCAGATCCAATCTTTACTACCCAGATATACCTGATATCTCAGGTCCGGTGGTCAGTGCCTCCCACTAATCACATACAAGAGTTGCCAGGTCAAGTCATAAGTGTCCTCAGTGACTGCATGCACCCAAGGTGTCAGGTGTATTCCCTGGCAATGATACGCAGGCTGAAATTGAAGGATGGGCCAATGTGCCATAAAACACAGAGATAAAGAAGTGGAAGACAAGAAAAAACAGTGCACTATATGAATCAGATGGTGCTTTGTTCAACCAGATAATGATGATTTGATACTGACTGATTCAATGACCAATACATGTACCCGATATATTGGAGGCAGCTTAGACGATCAGTATGCAACATGAACAGATGTTTACTCTGAGTTGTAAATCTATCAACATAGTAAAAATGGTCTCACTTTCTGTATTGGGGTGCAGAGATCAGACCAGTGCCCATGGGTCACCATCTACAGCCGCTCAGTGCAGGTAATATTCATGGCACGCTTATTTTACTGCGAGATGAAGTGTACACTTGTAAACTCAACAGGAAGCTTGTGGTTTGTGAACTACGGTTGGCTTATAAAAAAAACAATGACATGTGGGTAAAAGAAGGTTATCAGACTGCAGGTAGAGACTATACAATCAGTGATCTCTAAGTGAACAAAAAAATCTAACAACTGATAGAAAAATGAATACAGCTATGTCTAAAGCAGCAGAAGAAGGTAGAATTTAAAGGCACCGCAATGGGGTCAACACTAGGTCCATTCGAGTAAACTTCTTTTATGTTACTAACTTCAGACAATTCTCTCAATGTTCTATACAAATCAGACATTTTGTGTTGAACTAATTCTAGAAACAACATACAGACAACATTCACTGCTGTGATAACTGGACACTGAAGTCATTAGGAGCAGCAATGGGGTCTAAATTATACCCAATAACAAAACATTAACTTAGATGTTCTCCAAGTAAGGTTAATCATCATCCGTGGCCTGTAGATAAGTGCATGTCTCACGTTCAGGGAGATACAAAGAACTGGCTCTGCAGTATCAGTTGCTGTTACTGCCTGTATTAGGTGATGTGGTTAACCACTCCCCACTCCCCAAGCCTTTAAGTAACCCCATGACCCATCACCTGATGTCGCTGAAAGAGTTAATTTCTCTTTGACCTGCGAGTTGTTTGGACACTGATTGCGGTTCTGCTGAAGCCTTCCAGAAGCTACCTTTCCTTTGAATTGATATCATGTATGGGGTGTTGCCATGCCTATCTCAATCACTGGGTAGAGGTGAGCTGGTGTAAGCCGAAGGCTGTTCAGGAGCAGGGCAAGGGTGGCGGCCCAGACATTCTCACCTTTAGAGGTAATTCTGGGAATAGAACCCCTATTACACTTGTCTGTCACTATCTTCCTGCTACACCTTCCTAGTCCATAATAACCATCCCTTGAAATATATCTAGTCATATTCAAAGGTTAAACTGGTACAATATCTGTATAATATATTCTAGTAGTATAACTCCTGGATAAATACTGCATATAAGCACAATGGTAAAGCTACTCTTAGGGTAATTTTCCTATGTACACTGCTCAGCTATGTCTGATGCACTTTAATGCAGACTTATCTCACCAATCTTACTTTCCTGTGCCTTCTTCTATAGCTGGTGGTGGAGTACTCATACCTGTATGAACAACATCCTACTTTCATATAATATAGGGTCGACTCGATACATCATGTTTTTTGCTTGCGCTGCAAAAAAAACCCAAAGTAATTGATATCAGAGGGTTTTCTAAGCAAGTGAAAAACCAACAACCCCCCTTTAAAATATAACTTTTAATTTGGTGTCTTAAAAAGTCAAAAACATAAAAAGAAATTGACAATAGACAATTAGATCAACCACACAATACAAAAAATATATTGGAATCTGAGAGTCCTCAGTGGTTGATACCTTTAAATGGCGAACTGAAAAGATGGTAACAAATAGCAAGTTTTCGAGACTCTAAAACCCCTTCATCAGGCTGATAATGACAAATCCTAAAGACACACATAAATACACAACAGAGCATAGAATAGTGCAGTAAATAACACAAAGGACGTGAAGCAGGACAGGACAGGGGCAGTAAATATCAGCGATCCAGATCTATATGATGTGCCCCCAGGCTATGGGCTACTCGGGAGCCGGGCCAGTGCTGTCTCTCTGGGGTATCACGGTAGTCGTGACCCAGTCCCGTGGCCTGGGATCAGTCCAAAAAGGGGGTATTTACAGGGGATTTGTCGTGACGCCACCCGGGGTATGTGGTTAGTAGAACCACCGTTGCCGTATTCCTGCTGGGGACGGTTACTTGGGGCAGCGTGGATAGTAAGCCCTCCTCGGGTAGGGCTGAGGGTCCCCAGGGCAGGAGTAGTGGTGATGGATGGGCCTGGTGAGGGATTGTGTGCAGTGCATTTCAATTACTTCAAATTTGCAGCTCTCCAGTCAGTGTGCAGGGATGACAGTCTGTGGCTTCTCAGGCGGGACTTCACTGCGACGCTGGAAGTAAACAGTCTCAGGCAGTGATGAGCTTACTGGGTACTTTACTAAGGCTTTTTAGCAATAGTTTACACAGTTACAGCTCTTTCCGTACAGTTCACACAATTTACACTGCTCCGGGTAACTCAAACTGTGCAGCTCAGGTGGTGTTTCTGGGTTGTTCCCTCAAAGTCCTTTCAGGCCTCTCAGTCTCCTCACCCATGCACTCACTCCTCTCTAGTACCTCACCCATGGGTTCAGTCTGGTCGTCACGGACTAACGGGTGAATGTTTCCCTCACAGTCAGGGTCACCAGTCCTAGTATGACAACTGTGTTCTTAGACCATGGTGGAAAGTTAGCCTGCAGGTCATAAAGCATTTGCCCCACACCGGTGTGTCTCGTGATTAGGGTCTGTATTATCCCCAGTTACCTATTCAGAGCCGGTTCTCTGGTCGTGGTCTAGCCTTCAGTGTCCCAGGTTCAGATATTTGGGCACACCAGGCTCCTTCTGTCTGTCACTGTTTCAACTCAGGGTTCCTCCGGTCAGCTAAGATGTGTGCGGCTGCTGGACCCTCGTCCTTCCACTTTCTCAGCTGTGGGATCTCTTTCAGTCTCTTTCTCCTTCCCGTCACCTCCAGGCTATGGAGTGGGCTTTCTCTCCCAGGGTCTGTACCTCTCAGGATTCTGCGCCTTCGGGGAACCCGAAACCTCCTGGGAAGACTCTCTGTCTCCAACTGCTCTTCACACGTTTTCTCCCACTTTCTTTCTCACTTCCTCCTCACGTTCTGTTCTAACTGTGTTCCTGGATTATTCTAGTGTTGGCCTCTCCACCCATTTGTCAGTGCTCACCTAAACTCCACCCACTTCTCTTAACACCTGCCACCCCTTGCCCAACCTAGAGTCCTAGGCGTAGGGTTGGTGTGTGCATCTGTGTGGGTGTTTTTGTCAACCATCTTGCCTTACCTGGCTGCACTTCCCTTTGCGGCCACCTGGTCGCAGGGACGCCACATATACCCCACCCTGGACACGTCCCTATCCCCCATCTAAGAACCTGATATGCCATGGACATCTATAACCCACCTGAACATGTCCCTATCCCCCATCTAAGAGCCTGATATGCCATGGACTTCTATACCCCACCCTGGACATGTCCCTATCCCCCAACTAAGAGCCTGATATGCCAAGGACTTCTATACCCTACCCTGGGCATGTCCCTATCCCCAACTAAGAGCCTGATACGCCATGGACTTCTATACCCCACCCTGGACATGTTCCTATCTCCAACTTAGAGCCTGATATGCCAAGGACTTCTATACCCTACCTTGGGCATGTCCCTATCCCCCAACTAAGAGCCTGATACGCCATGGACTTCTATACCCCACCCTGGACATGTCCGTATCCCCCAACTTAGAGCCTGATTTGTCCTGGACCTCTATACCCCACCCTAGACATGTCCCTATCCCCAACTAAGAGTCTGATATGATATGGACTTCTATACCCCACCCTGAACATGTTCCTATCCCCCATCTAAGACCCCGATATGCCATGGACTTCTATACCCCACCCTGGAGATACCCTATCCCCCAACTAAGAGC